>JAKNSH010333873.1:0-10252 GCA_027790015.1 Cymbopogon flexuosus
GGCTGCGCTTGAAGTCTAGTGCCAAATTGACTTAAACTGGACTCCTCTCATCCTCTGGGGCATTTGGGTTTCTGCACATGCATGCTGGTATGAATCCGTTACGAGGGATATTGGCGGCTTTCGTAGACTAACTGGAACCAATAGATCGCTGGAATGGGACATGCCCGTCGTATACCACTAACACTCACTATGTGCGGTGACAAATTCAGTGCGAAAATCACGCCGGATAACATGTGAACCCTCGGGAAAGCATCGACAAGTAAGCAACACTATCAATATCCAATCCAAAGTGTGGAGAGAGAAAAATGTAAAACCCGGCACAGTGACATATAAGGCGGGGTAGGATTATTGTAGCAGGAGGAAGCCTCTAATTGGCATCCACATAACCCGGCCTAACGCTCATTTGCATACAACAGACAAGCAATACAACTTGAATACCGCAATTTCCAATTCAGCAGTCGACTGCTCGGTGGGCTTTCGCGCGGCCGCCACTGCAGGAGACCGCTATCTTTCGTCTTTTTTTTTCATTTGCTGATGCCAGTGCTGATGCAAACGAGAAAAAAAAATATTTATTTTAATTTGCTATAATTTCTGAACCGTATATCCGTTTGCACCGTGATGTTCTACGCGACGAGACGAATAAAACTAGATCCAACATGAATATGTTTTGTAGAATTTTTTTCCCAGTTTTTTTTTCTTATACTGAAGTCACTATGTGTATAAGTTTTTCGTAATGTTCTGGTACTAAGTTATACGTATATAAGCTAGATCACAACTTTGCAACGTTGAAGATCACGTAAGTTACGTGTATAAGTTAGATTGTAAGTTACACGTTCAAGTTATACATGAAAAGTTATGCATCTAATTTTGTAACTTTGGTTTTCTTTTGCTAAAACATTAAAATAATGTGTTTTCATGTAACAAATTAAATGTACAAGTCATAAGCACAACTTAGAAACGTTAAAAATCACGTAAAGTTATGTTCATAAGTCAGACGTCTACCTTATAAAATGAAAGTTATGTGCTCGGATTTGTATTTTTTTCTTTTTTTTTACTAAAAATAGAAAACTTTCCATAAAAGGAAAGTTGCGGGAACTTTTTTTTTTTTGCCAAAAATGAAAAGTCACGGGCTGTGCCTGAAATTGACCGCTCAAACCCATCCTGGCGGGCGACCGCGAATTAGCACTGCCGCTCAAATACTCCCTCCGTCCCAAAAATTTTAATAAATATTATTTGTTTTGTTGTGAATTGTTTTTAGCATTAGAGATATTTTCATAATCATTTATTTAATTTATTATTTGTATAAAAAATTTAAATAAGACAAATGATCAAAGAGGATTCGTAGAAGTCAAAAAATTGTGTTTATTTTGGAACGGAGGGAGTATACGCGAGAACCGGGCAACTCATTTTAAATCTGTTACCAACAACACACCCAATATTCATATGTGTGCAAGCCTTTTGAATACTCCGTATGCTATATGTGTATAAGATAGTTGGCTGCCATGAGTTTGATGATTCCTTTTTATTGCTGCTTTCTTGTCTGGTGTGAATCGTCATAGTCTCTGCTTGATGGGTTTGGACCCCTTATTAACAACAATTTTGTGCTCAGCCAACTCTCTCAGAACACTGTTGATGGTAGACAAATCCAATTTTTAACCGTCAACAAAACAAAGAAATGGACTTACAAGCAATTACTAACATAGATATAGGGGGTACACTCATGAAATTCTACTAGTTTTGGTGAATCAATGCTTTGTAGGGACTAAACCAGAAAAGGACCAGAATCACTAAATATAAGTTCCTCAAATGATGAAATGAAGTGAGCCATTGTGTGGAGCTCGTCGATGCACATGAAATGGAGTTTTGGTTGAACCAAATCGGAGTCCGGACGACAAAGTTACGTCTTCCAGAAGATTGCAAATGGGCTATAGGAGCAGTCCGGAGTAAACTGGTCACCCAGGATACATATGAACTCCGTTTGGGGATGATCTAGGATGTGTTGGAAAGGTAACGAAGAGATCTACCAGCCCAACAAATATGAGCCTATTTGGGCCAAGGAAGAAGGGGTGGCTGCCCTACCCCCAAGGGTGCCCACCCTGTTGGGTCCACCTATCGACCTCTGCTTTGTAGGTCGGTTTTCCATCGCCACTGAGGTCTAATATCAATAGTTAATACATGTCGGTTTGATCCGAGGATTGCAGCTCATCCCCCAAGGCTATATAAGCAAGGCCCTGGCCCATGGGGTGGAGCATCCTTGAAACTCTAATTCGTATTCTCCAGTCAAGATCAAGAGAGAGGTTGTATGGCCATGAACTTTGTTACTGCAGGCCATCCCAAGGTAGCGTGGAAACAAGACTCAAAATCTGCCACCTTAAATTTGATGAACTCGATTCGATAGGTTGCTGGGTTCTAAATGTTACCGGTAGTGTGATTTTCCAGGTGGCATTGCAGCTTTGCCAGGTACTATTCCATAGAAAGGCGTACTTGTTGTTGTCATCAATCCTTCATAGTCTAGGTTCATTTTCCTCAGTGTGTTAGTGATTATGATATTGACCCCGGCTCCGCTGTCGATGAGTACCTTGTTGATTGTAATTCCTTCTATGGTTGGTCAAAAGACGAGTGGGTAGCAGCCTGCATTCCCCACACTTGTCCATTGATCCTAACTTGTGAGCTGAATTGGGTACTCGGACCAATTTAGGTATCTGGGTGGGCGCATCTGCCACCATGACTGCCCTGTGTGCTATCTTTTTTTAATGGTTGCTCTAGGAACCTGGTACTCCTTAAAATATTACTGCTGGGTTTATTTTGGATTCTTGATAGTCTCCTTTATTCTTGTCCTCTTTCTTTGACTCTTCTTATTTGTTCTCAAACTTGTTGTAAAACTTGTTCTCCTTCTTTGCAAAGCGTTCTTGGAAGAATTTCTGATCTCCCAAAGTTATGCTTTGAATTTGGGTGATATATTCATTGCATGTTCTCTAGGTCTTCCGCTTTCTTAATTATCTTTATTAAACCTTATTTTATTATCCATTGCCACAACCATGTTGTTGGATCTTTGCCTTTTGTTGTTTTCCCTTCGCTCTTGACGATTCCTTTTGTCCGAGTTGTCTCTACTATGAGAGAATCTCTCCTAGGTTTTTTCTTTTGATGATACCATCTTCTTTTCTGCTCTTTTGAATTCTTTGTTAGTCTTTGGGTTTTTGTTGCAAAAATCCTTGAATTGCCATCAAGCAAGAATCCTACGTTCAAAGGCATCACTAACCTCTCTTTGAGTGATATCATGTACTTGCACTCTGAATTCTCCAAATTTTTGATAAAATTCTCTGGGGCCTTCAACTTTTTTCTATTGTAAGCCTTTCAACTCAGCTGATGTGATTGGGTGGGTGATTATTACTGCAAAGTTGTTGCAAAAGGCTCTTTGTAGACCCTGCCTGTATTAGATTGATCCTGGCTTTAGCTTATCGAACCATTTTAGTGTCATTGCTTCTAGTGCCATATCGAAAAGAAGTGTTTTGATGTCATCAGCTCCTCTGGCTAGCTCAATTGACTCCTGAGCCATTGTTTGGGCTCAATTTTGCCATCATATTTGGAGTGGTTAGATGACTTGAACTTGTGTGGAAACTCTACTGATTGTAATCGTCCACTGAAGTAGGTGAATCTGTCCAATAGGTTCTGCTCTTTCATACTATGGTGTTTTGCCATTCTGTAGCTAGATCTTGCTTCTATGACACCGATTCTCCTTGTATTTCTTCTCTATCAATTCTTCTGGAACATTCTTGATGGTTGTTGGTTCGGCATGTTCTGCTTTTGGGTTCTTTTGGTCGTTCTGCTTGATTACCTTTGTCCTTCTCACGTTAGACATCCATGTTGCTGCTGCCTTCCAATCTATGGAAGGCTGACTTTTGTTGGTGCGGGTCGTCTTGTTTTTGAGGTGCTGCTATGTCAGGTTGTTTTTCCTAAAAAAACATCTTCTCCCTGATTTGTTGTTCGTGGTACATCTCTTAGCTTTTCCTATTCTTTATTCGTCAAAGCATTGAGTTCTCGAAATTCATGTATTTTTTCACGTGCTTTGCTAGTAGCATCTTTTTCTGCCTCCCTCTCCTTCTTGTTGTACTCGATTATTTTGGCTTTATATTTGATCTAGGGCTTTTCTCTGTTGAGCTCAGTTTCTGCAACCATGTTTCAACCGGTTCTTTTTAATTCTAGCTTGCTTTTGTTCTTTAGTTTCGTTGCTGTCCCTTTTCTCATTGGGTGATATGCTTGGTTTTGATTCATCGGATGACCTTATATCTGGTAGCACCGGCGTGATCAATGATGAATCGGCTTGTTCAACCATGTAAATTCTTTGCCCATGCTTTTTGACTTCTTTTATGTCTCTTGCTTGTTTCATCTGCATTTGAGTTGCTCATTATCTCTATTACTGAGTTGCAGAGTTCTTTTCCTTCCTAGTAAAGGCCATTCTTCTAAAATTTCGTTTACCTGAGTCTTTCTGTGGACTGAGAACCTGGCCAGTGTAGTACACAGCCTTAGGAGTTACGGTCATCACTAAACCGTTCTGCACCCCACTTATTGGTAGCTTGCGAACAGGGTTGAAGGACTTCTTGATTTTGGTTTGCTAAGTTGCCGCTGAATTATTCAAGCCCATTTGGAAGAGGCCTCCATTTCTGGTTGACCTTAAGCGATGATCCATATTGTATTCTTTCACAATAGAGGTTGTATTGAGTGTCGTGGCTTTATTGGAAAAGAATTTAATTCCCCAAAAGTTGAATCTGAGTTGTAATAGAGTCCTTCCTTCTTCTTTGCACAATCCAGATGAAACGAGTAGTTGTGTCCTTGCACAATAGTTGTCTTGTCACCAGGCCTTATTCAAAAAGAACTCGGTCCTTTGTTCTTGTACTTGAAATCCATATCCGAGTCATGATCTGAGTCACGATCAGTTTTGCATCTTGTCTTGCAAATTTGAGTCGTGTCTTTTCCTCCTTTCGAGTTGAATTAGAACTTGAAAGCTTTGCGAGCTTCTTGGCGAGTTGTTCTTCCATGTTGTTGTCGGACTCTATTTCCTTGAGGAGGCGGCTTCGGAGCTTGCCATCACCGCCAGCACCACAGATTTAGGATTCAAACATGAAGGTTGATCCTGCTAGGAAACTCATCTTGATCTTGAGGTTCGTCGAGCTCTCGAAAACAAATCCTTCGATTAATAGTCCAGAGGGCTGTATTGGTTCTTCTAGTCCTAGTCGAATATAAAAAAGATGTCCTAAATAGTATTTAGAAGATACTTTCCATATGTAATTTCGGCTAGGCTATCCTAGTTATTCTCGATTTGCACATAGCTTGACTCCTAGTTTGTGGGCCTAGGACGCGGCCCACAGCCTGTATATAGTAGGGTTGGTGGCGAACCTAGTGGGTCCCATGTCGATACTCCTCTAGTTTAGGGCATAGCTAGTTAGGTTATGTCTAGAGGGAGGCAAGCATATCTTCGCTTGGATTCCCGAGTCTTCAAGAGTTTGGTTGGGTATATATCTTGTTCCTCTCTCGACTTTGTATCTCCATTGTTTTTATATGTTTAGGTGTAGAATTGTATGACCATGCTCTATGTGATCTATTCATTTCAACCAAGCCCGGCTCATGCGATGCGGCTGCAGTGAGCTCAGTGCGCAAGATGAGAGAGCAGCGGTGCAGGAAGAGCATGCGGGCGATGATACCAATCGACGTTTTATTGTGGCCTATTTGCACAAAGACGAATAACCAAACAGATAAGCCGCTTCGCATGCGCCCAACATGGCTGCTAGGGGCTTGGTTGGCTCGTGCAGACCTATCTGCGATTGTTGGTCGGCAGTGGTGGAGTCAGGAACATTTTCTAGGTATGGTGGATTTATAAAGATCAAACATATATAAAATAACTATCAGTTATGATGAACTAGAACATTATCTAAATATGTTTATTAGTATTTGATCAGCAAATATAGTAGAAAACCAAAAGTAAAGCATTGACACACAAAATGTCACAAGACAAAAAAAAAGGTGTTGTCAATTATCAATGATAGTGTTTATATAATTCTAATTTCCAAATTAAAAATACTTTTCATCTTTTTTTTTTTTGAATCACAACACCGGCACTATGGCAGTATGGCCTTATATTCATTAATCATAGCTCAGCACAATCGCGAGCAACTGCATTCATTACAAAGTCAGGGAAATCATCAAGCCATATCAAAGATTGACCTGATTCCCAAACTAGGCCAAATTTGGCAATCTCGTGCGCAGACAAGTTACAAGGGCGTGGTACATTAGAAATCAAATATCTATGAAACCGATCACTAAGAAATTCCCGCAAATACATAAGTAACATTCCACCAGGCTCCAGATCTCGAACATTTGTTTGCAAGGCTTCGTGCAACTGGCTGGAATCAGTCTCCACTTGAATACTAGACATGCCGTGCCTCTCGGCTGCTTCCATTGCCTTGACGCACGCCATAGTTTCAGCCATCAGAGCGTTGTGCACAGGACTGACGATGTTACCAGCACCTGCAAGTACCACTTGTCCTGCCTCATCTCTAACCACAAACCCCATGCACCTTCATTGGCCTCCTCTCTATAAGCACCATCGATGTTTAGCTTCAGCCATCCTGCTACAGGTGGAGTCAGGAACATATAGTACGAGGCAGCTGAAAATTTGCCCGGCTTCCCTTTCCCTCCACATATCTTCAGCTAATCGTCGCGCCGCGAGGCCCATCAAGCGGAGGCGGAGCCCATCAAAAGCCTATCTAGCTTCCCTCCGTACGAGTACCATGTCATCATGTCATGTATACGAATGTGTATATGTAATTCAAATATAATACATATATTTATTTTTTTATTTATTTTATTTTTTTCGATGAAAAAAGAATTATATTATATAACAGCAAAGTACATCAAAATATTACCAGCATTCTAGATTACAAGAAAATATCCATGTCAGGTATGGCGGCTACTAAGGCTCGCCACTGCCACTGTCGACGCTCCTTTTTTTTTCTTGTAACGGTTTTCTACGTTAAAAAATATATATATATCTCGTGTTTGATCTTTATCTGCACTATTTGCTAACAAACATAAATCTAAGAGTAATACAAATACATATATCGTTGATTTTCACAATGTACAAGAGGGGCTGACACATGTCCTGTACACTCACTCTTTCAATACCTATTAACATGTGAGCACATTTATTAGCACGGCTTAGCCGCGAATTAATGAATCCGTCTAGTGATTTAAGTGGCTAAATTAAGATCGAAGAACAAATTTGTACCTCTATGTCTATACCATGCCTACACCTACATGGTTGTTATACAGTACGTACGAAGAAGTCAAAATGTCATAAATGATGATCAAAATTCGAATCAAAGGATCGATCCCTAGAGGAAATTGATCCTCGGATCCACATGGATCTAGTTATCACGTCGATCGTGATGAGCAGGGAATATGGAGTCCATGCTGCTCCCTCCGCTGCTGCCAGAATTGAACATGGCGTCGGCGAGGTCCATAACCGGGTATTCGGCAGTGTCCCTTCCTGAGGCGGACACGACGTTCACCTGAGCGCTGCTTCCCTCGGCAGCACTGGAGCCAACGAGGGTTGATGGTATCCAGCTGATGCCGAGCTGGATGGCCGTGGACAGCGCCGCCGGTGCAGGATGCTCGGCGGCCGCCGCCATGAGGTCCTGACTGGCAGCGAGGACTGTTGCTGAACCAGTCGGGGAGCTGGTTAGCATGTTGGCGGCAGTTGAGGCTGAAGTAGCTGGGTTTGCTGGGAGGGTGAGGAGCGGCGTCGTGGAGGTGAGACAGGTGTGGTTGCCGCAGTAGGTGACCTCGTAGGTAGACGGGTCATCGTCTAGGCGCTGCACCTTCTTCTTCGCCTCGCACCCGTAGTAGTTCTTGTGAGTGCACCTGTAGTAGCTCCTGCCGATATATAGATATATAGCAACATGTAAAATTGCAAATTGAATGACAGCAATAATTCCTACACTACATGCATGCAAGTATATATGTCCATTCTTGTTTTGAAAAAGTCAAACGTAGTTAACGTTAATCAAATATATTATACAAGAAAAATGAAGAAACTTTTAACTAGAGGCAATTTAAGTAAGATGAGGAAAGCAGGATATCATGCCTCTAGGTATCAACATGATTGTTTTTTGTTCTGGAGTAGTCCAGCCCCCAGCAAGGTATTTTATTTGTTTAATATGGCGGTTCTGTGTTTTGAATATGTTTAGCACGTACTGCTACCCGGTGGTGCCGTGCAAAGTAGAAATGGTCTTTGTTTTTAAAATTGAAGGAGGAAATTAAGATGTGAGGTCAGTGCTGATGAGGATTGCATATGCATGTTCCAAGGCTGGTTAATTGGTATTGGTACTCTGTGTGACCAAGCAAAAACAAGAGTACTCCGAGAAGCAAAATGAGCTGAAGTCTTGATGCTGAAGTCTTGAGAGCTCTCTGTCTAAGAAGACTACCTGGCACAGCTGTGTGTAGGAGAAATGGCAAAAGTTCATGTATCAGAATGCCATCCTGTGTTCTGATACAACCTCATGAGGAGGCAGTGCTGAACCTGTGTCCAAATTGGATCTCAAGTTTTGTAAATGCCAGAGTTACGTTTCTGTTTTGTTGATGTAAGGCGGTTTGTTGCTATAAGAGCATCTCCAAGAGTCTTTCTAAATTTCACTTTCTAAGTCCTTATTTGGAGAGCCATCTACATAAAAATTGTTTTCTCTATCTTGTGTCATCCGATTTTTTTATAGAATTCATTTTTTAGTCTTCAACAGTTTTTCTATATCTTGTGTGTATTCTTGTTTTCTATCTTTGCTTAATGAGATATCCAGCATAAAAGATGAATATATTTGGATAATCAATTAATAAGAAATTGTTGGTGGGTTGTATTTCACCAAAATATGTATTTCCAGCAATTAGAAAAGATATGGATATATAGTCTCATGGAGTTACGCCAAGGCTTAAAAGTGTAGTGTTATCGTTTCTTTTAGAAGCTTATCTGGAGATAAGTAATTGTCATCTGATTGTTGTAAACTGTTGTCTTTGCTGGTCTTTAGCTCTGCGAGTATCTCCAAGAGATTAGCCTAATCGTTTTTTAAAATAAATTTAACTGTTATTGAAAGAAAAACATCTCCAGCTGACCACCTCACTCGTTCTCTACTTTTGGATCGCCCATCTCACTAGCTATACTCTAATATTTTCCTATCAAATATATTTTAGAGAGTAGCTAAATCAGTACATTTGGCTAGTCTTTTTGACTAATCTATTGAAAATGCTCTAAGCTTGGGGTTGATTCCTTTTATCTCTCAAAAAGAGTTCTAAAACTATAATGAGATAAAGGAAATGATACATGCAACCCTTTCGTGATAGTGGGGAGATAATGTGATTAACATACTTATGCCGGTGATAAAAATTAATTATACACACACTACATAATTGATCTACAATCCCCATCGGCACATTACCGCCCAAAAATTAAAACTGCAAGTGACAAATGTATCTACTACCGGAAATGGCCTCATTGGCGAGTGTCGGGCTCTTTACCGAGTGCCAAAAATTGAACACTCGGCAAAGAGTCGGTTTAACGAGTGTCACACTCGGCAAAACCAGGATTTGCACTCAGCAAAGGATCCGTCTCCAGTAGTGATCACTACAAGTTCATTAGCAAAAAGCATATTACTGCGACACTGGTAAATGATTATCATCACTGTTAGTTGATGGCAATGATATGTTCACTATCACTTGTGTTACTACCTGACAATAATCTCTAGTTTTTTTTATGTGAAATAGTTTATTCAACATCGTTCTCTCAATCACATCACCATCTCCATAGCTTTATTCTCTCTCCTCTCTGTCTCACTCTTTTGTGGACTTATCTTCTCTCTCTTCGTCTCCTACCCTCTACTCTCCTTCCCTCCCCCAATCAAGTGTAGGCGGCGCTCCCCGGTCATGGCCTCAGCACAAGCAGCACTACCTGGAGGCTCACCAGTCACCAACAATATGGGTGCAAGGTCGTTGGTGGACAAAACACTAGTGGACAACCCCAACTCTAGTCCCGGTTCCCAGCCCCCCTTTAATCCTGTTTTCAGGAACAGGGACTGCCAATCCGGGACTAAAGGTCCCAGTCTTTAGTCCCATGTCATTAAACAATTAATAAGCATTGGGAGAGGACGTACAGATGATTCTTCTACATGCGCGCCAAAATATTTGAGTAAATGCGAAGATAGCTATGCCGGAT
>JAKNSH010333931.1:0-11771 GCA_027790015.1 Cymbopogon flexuosus
ACTTGATCTTCAGTTGAGACAAACTTTATCTCTAACTGTTTTCTTGCAACTCTTTCTCGAACAAAATGAAAATCAATCTCTATGTGCTTTGCTCTGGCATGAAACACTGGATTAGCAGCCAAGTATGTTGCTCCAAGGTTATCACACCAGAGACGGGGCTTAACTTTTAGTTTAACCCCCAATTCGCCAAGCAGCTCAACCCAGATCATCTCAGCTGTTGCATTTGCCATTGCCTTATACTCAGCCTCTGTACTAGACCTGGAAACTGTTGGCTGTTTTCTGGCACTCCAAGAGATTACATTTGCTCCCAGATATACAACAAATCCTCCAGTTGACCTGCGATCATCTTTACAACCTGCCCAGTCAGCATCAGAAAATGCACTGACAACTAGTGGTGATCGTTTTCGTACCAACAGCCCAGTGTTTTCTGAAAACTTAAGATACCTGATGATTCGTTTTACTGCTGTCCAGTGTACTGTTGTTGGTGAGTGTAAGTACTGACATACCCGATTAACAGCAAATGCTAAATCTGGTCGAGTAAGAGTAATATACTGAAGTGCACCAACAATACTTCTGTACTTGGTACTATCTTCAGGTCCAAGAGGATCTCCATCATCTCGTGACATGTTCTCTGTTGATGACATAGGGGTAGTAACAGGCTTACAATTCAGCATCTTGACTCTGGATAATATGTCTCTAGCATACTTCTTCTGAGTTAAGAGCAAGTCACCACTTGTTTTTCTTTCTACCTCTATACCCAAGAAAAAGTGCAGATCACCAAGATCTTTTAATGCAAAATCCTTGGAGAGAGCCTGTAACAATATCCTCACGGCATCTTGAGATGAACTAGTCACAATTATATCATCCACATAGATTAGCATATATATCTCCACACCTCCTTTCTTGTAAATGAAGAGTGAAGTATCTGACTTTGAGGGAACAAAACCGAGAGCAATGAGTTTAGAACTCAATTCTGAATACCAAGCTCTTGGAGCTTGTTTTAAACCATAGATGGCCTTCTTAAGTTTACATACAAAAGAGGGGTGTTTTGTGCTTTCAAAACCTGGTGGCTGTTTCATATAAACCTCCTCTTCCAAAACACCATGAAACAGGATAAATTTAGGAATAGAAAAGGACTAACGATGTAGAACTGGATATTGGTAGTTTTGTAGGACCTTTTTTCTTTTTGCAGTTGAAAGAAAATTAGGGTATGATAACCATTTTTGCCATGCAGCCAGATCCTACTATCCAAGTAAACCTCAAAACTATTTTTATTTTCTCCAGCTTCTGCTGACCACAGTTATAGCCGATACTTGTAGGCTCAACAGAAAGGATTTGAGGCCCACAAAATGATAAACTAATAGCTGACTTGAATCCTTAGAGCTGGTCTAGCTGACTGTCAATCTGATAGTTGGCTCACAACCTTATATCACGGCTTCGAATCTGGTATCGTCAAAGCAAGAATCCTAATACCCAACTGAAAATCGAATTTATGTCTTTGAATCTTATACCGTACTCTCAAAACTGGTAGCTTCCTTGCAACCTTAGATCGTACTTTTGAGTCTGCGGACAGAAGTCAAAAGCCAATACGGAAACTCCAAACTGACTTGAAACTCCCGCTTTATAACTGATATCGGATAAGAGGAATGACAAACCATAATTAAAGTACCGATACGAGAAGCCAATCTGCAATTCGATACGATTAGCCCTTCGTTAGGCCCTTCTCCATGACATCAAGCCGCTCTCCATCCAAACCAACAAGAATAGATCGTTGACCTGATTATGTAGCGGCGCTTTGCTTGCTTTTCTGAATTGACTTCCAAACTATTAATGAAAAAAAGAATTCAATAGAATTGAAGTGAAAGAAAAAAGTAGCGGCGCTTTGCTGGCTTGGAAACGAAGTAGCAGATTTTTGAGTAGTCTTTTCTTCCAGGCTCGAGCTGTAGTGTCCGAGCGACCCGTGAGAACCCCAGTAGCAAGCTACCGTGGTGGGCCCTCCCCCAAAAAAATAAATTTAATATCAAAATAGACACATGGCCCACATATCAGATATTAAACTGATAAAAACAGATACTACTTGATCTTAGCCAAAAGATCGAGAAAAGTATGAGTTGCGGAGTTGCCCAGGGTCTTATTTTATAGCGCTCCTCAGCCTCCGCTCGTCCAAATCCTTCGAGGTGGGACTAAACCGAGCTCTGCGGTGCGCCTTTTGTACCAGGCGTCGGTTCTAGCCAAGCAGCGGTAGAAATGGGCTCGCTAAGGCCCATCAATAGCCAGCCCACCAAAGAATCCCTCGGGCCTGGAATCCACTCATCGTCTCCTCCAACAACACTTTGCTTCGTCAGAGTTTGAAGCGGCCATGCCTGCTCGATGCGGCCTCCCTGTCCCGCCGTCGACCTGCCGACGCTCCTCTCCCGCCTCCGCGCGTGCAGGTCCGCCACCCACGCGCTCCAGTGCCACGCCCTCCTCCTCACCTCGGGCCACCTCGCCGCCTCCCCGCTGCGCCTCTCCAACCTCCTCCTCCTCGCCCTCGCGTCCGTCCCCGGCGCGGCCGCGCTCGCGGACGCCTTCTTCGCGCGCCTCCCGCCGCCCGCCGCTCGCGATCCATTCCCCTGGAACACCGCCATCCGCCTCCATGCCCCCGCGCGCCCCCGCGCCGCGTTGCTCTACTTCGCGCGGATGCGCCGTTGCGACGTGCGGCCCGACGCCTACACGTTCCCCGCTGTCCTCAAGGCATGCGGCTGCGCGCCTGGCTGCAGGGCCGGACTCCTGGTTCACGCCGAGGCTGTGAGGAGGGGGCTGGGCGCGGACCTCTTCACGGTGAACGCGCTCATCAGCTTCTACTGTAGGATCCTGGACTGCCGCTCGGGCAGGAAGGTGTTCGACGAGGCAGGTGGCGTCTCGCGGGATCTCGTCTCGTGGAACTCCATGGTCGCTGGGTACGTCGGGTGCGGGGAGATGGTGCTCGCGCAGGAGCTGTTCGACGAAATGCCGCAGAGGGACGCGTTCTCCTGGGGGACCTTGATCGACGGGTATGGGAAGCAAGGTGGTGCTGGTGTGGACCGTGCGCGCGAGTTGTTTGATCAAATGCCCGAGAGGGATTTGGTGTGCTGGAACTCGATGATTGATGGTTACGCCAGGCATGGAAGGATGGCTGAGGCGAGATCACTGTTTGAGGAAATGCCGGAGCGGAATGTGATATCGTGGAGCATTCTTATTGATGGGCATGTCAGGTGTGGGGAGGCGAAGGAGGCTTTGGAGTATTTTCAGAGTATGCTACGGTGTGGCGTAAGGACTGATACTGTCGCTGCCGTGGGGGCTATCAGTGCTTGTGCTCAGCTGGGCGCTTTGGAGCAAGGAAGATGGCTTCACTCTTACTTGGAGAAGAAGAAGGTGCTGTCTGATGTTGTGGTGCAGACAGCTATGATAGACATGTACATGAAATGTGGACGCTTGGATCTTGCCATGTTGATATTTGAAAGCATGGCTGAGAGGAGTGTGGTCACTTGGAATGTGATGATTGTTGGACTTGGAACACATAGTTATGGTCTGGATGCTGTCATGATGTTCCATCGAATGGAGGCAGAAAGGGTTCCAGTGGATGATCTTAGTGTACTTGCTATTCTGACTGCTTGCACACATGCTGGGCTGGTTTCAGAGGGTTTAGAAATATTTCACAGAATGAAAAAGGATTTTGGTATAGAACCCAAGGTAGAACATTATGGTGCATTGGTTGATCTACTTGGCCGTGCCGGACGTTTGGATCAGGCCAGGCATGCTATAGAGACAATGCCCATGGAACCAACTCCAGAGTTGTGGGGATCTCTTCTTGCTGCCTGTCGAAGCCATAGTTGTGTTGAGCTGGCTGAGTTATCAGTGGAACGTCTTGCAAATCTTGGAGCTGATGATGCTGGAGTCTATGTTCTTCTGTCAAATATCTATGCTGATGAAGGAATGTGGGGTGATGTTTTGAGGATTAGGAAATTGATGAGTGATGAGGGGATGAGAAAGGATATTGCGCGGAGTGTTATTGAAGTGGATGGAGAAATACATGAGTTTGTGAATGGAGGTGGTTCACATCTTTGTATGGATGAAATATACTTGATGCTGTGGAATTTGTCTAAAATGGTAGCGTCTATTTGATGGCTCCTGTCTGTACCAAATTTGCGAAACCCTTCATCATGATGTCTATTGATTTAACATTCTAGACATGCACCAAATTACATCTGATGTTTCAGAGCCCTGATGGTAACTGGCTATATTTCGAGCCTGAGTTTTCCAGCTCAAGCACAAGCAGTGTCAACTTAAACAACACTGGATCGATGAGGATCTTGAGTATCCATGCACGGTCTATTATTAACTTTTTCTTGACTTGCTTGCACAGTGGTGACGCAACATGTGATTGAACGAAGAAGCTTTATATTTGAGGCTGCAGTTCTTTACTCCTTTTATTCTGTTTTAAAGGGCATAATGCTAACTGTCTGAACTAGACAATTGTGGATTATGGGGCTTAAAAGTGATTTTAGCCTTTGAAGATACATGAAGTTTAGATTTCAAGATTGTATGTTGCCTCTTACTTCTGTCTACTTTCTGCATTTCATTATGTAGATGTTGTTGGTTGCTGATTACAAAATGAAAAATGGCTGATATTGGGGACAATAGTTCTACAATTTGGACTATGAAATATGCCTTATTTTGGTTCTTTGGCTTCAAAACTAAAAATTAGCCGCTTTCTAAATTACATGTCTGTTTTAAGCATATAGTCCTGACTACCTGACCATCAGCAAGCAGTGTGATTTGGCAATCCATTTTGCTGAGTCAATCTATCATCAGTGAGACATTGAAACAGTTCGTCCTCTTTGCTACTTGTACAGAAGCATGCTCAAGCTTAGAATTAAGATTATATCCTAAAAGAGTTACAAGGATTTCACACTTTCAAGCTACATAGGTGCTGCTGGACCATGGGTTCGATGCTGTGTTGACGTCAATCTTGGTGCATGAGACTCAAGTATGGCTTGATGTAGGTGTCTTGTGCATGCAAAGTAAAACAGATCGATATGGATCCTATGATTTTACATCCATGTGAATCTCTTAGATTCAGGACCACCTGATAGGGTGCCAGTATGACCTATTCTTGTTTATTTAAGACAACGGTGACATCTCATTCTATTGCCTAATGGTAGTACTGGGTTCTGGGCCGCTACATGTCAGATTTTTTTGCTGTCTAGCCGTATGCATCTCCTCTCTTGTGTCCCTCTCAAAATAAAAGTGTATTCTTTTTTTTTTGTCCTTCTGTTCCCTTTTTAGGATATCTGCAAGTATTGAGCTACAGTCATAGTATGTAGCAAATTGCTATCATGTCATGTGATGACTGATGAGTCTGCGTAGTGTGTTTTACTCAAGAAAAAGTCTTTATGTTTGAAATTACTAATATGAAATATAACTGACCATTTAATGTGCTGCTCAGCTTTTGCATGACCTATGACATCTCAGTGAGGGTGTACTTAGTGCTGAAAGATATGGGTAAGCGACTTATTAAGTCAATACATTCTCCAAGTCCCAACATAATCCTTTCTGTATGTCTTTGATGAACAACTGCTTATTTGATGGGCCTCTCTATCTCAAGGCTTCAATGAACCTTCTTGTATGTATATTAACATATTCTGAAACATGTCTTGGTATTCGGTGAACCGCAAAAGGTTTAAGTGACTTTAATTGCATACTTTGCAGTAGCCAAGAACAAACTTTGGTTACCAACATCAGTGGCCTTTGTGGCCCTGCAGTACATTCTTCTGCAAGGAACTCTGATATCCTGCTCACAATCTACATAGTTGCAGTTGTGGCCCTGCAATGACAACTCATGCACAGAGCTCTTGTTAGTGGTGTTTCCAGTTGACTCGACTCCTCAAGCACGTTATAAATATACTAATACAGACTTGTGGCCTATACTTGCAAACTGTGTGTTCTTTTGGCATCAGAAGTTTGTTGCTCATAATAATGTACAGTATGAATGAAACTATGCATATTCACTTTAGTTAGAGAGGTGACGGTCTGACATCTTTTCTCTCACAACTTCTTAGTTAATTAAACTTTAAAATGAAGTCTAGTTTGATGAATTGCTGGCTGCACAGTAGCATTCCCTCTGCATAAGCTTTATTGTCGTCGGCTCGTCGCCTTTTCTTCTGTGGGTTTGTCTAGTTTAACATACTTCCCATTTGTACAGGTGATTGTTAACTTTTTTACTATGAAAAAGAGGAATGACATGAATGACCAATTGACCATAAGAACTGACGGTGCTCAGAAGATCCAGCCTAGATCTCCAAGGCTGTCCAAGCAGATGATACATTTTGAGGTCTGTTCATACTTCATAGACTTGATGATGCATCGTAGCCATAGGTCAACCATACTATTTATGCACTTGAATAAGGTGGCCATTCTTACTTCAGATATCAAAATATATTGATAACCATTTACTAGCAAAATTACAAGTCCATAACCTGAACTAAGCATTTTAAAGTACAAAATGCCCCTCCATACTCCAGTCCTCTACTAGCTAGCCTCTTGTAAAATAGAAACGAAAAAAAAGAAGCCTTTTCAACAGAGAAAACAAAGAATAGAAGGAAAAGAAGAGGGAGAACCAAAAATGGGGAAAAAAATACTACTATTCTCCAGGACAGACCATAACGTAGAAGCTCCTACTCATTGAAGATCACCTGTGGCAAACACACTTGTAGTGGTAAGCACTGTTCATGGGGTCATTTGCATCCACTGGGACTTGCTCGGCAGTACACTTGAATCGACACCCCCTGCACTCGTTGTATGTGCATATTGGAGCGATGGAGCCGATCAACATTCTCCTTGCAAACTTCGACAGTATGCCCTTGTTTAAACCCTAATATCAAGGCATGTGAAAAATATCACGCTAACTATACTTGCTTTAAGGTCACTAAGCACTTTGTGGGTTAACCTGCTAGTACAAGGTTTTATTCCACTTTTTTCTTAAAAAAACATTAGTTTCATTTCTTGTTTCTATTCTAAAGTTGGAGCCAAGTGGTTGGCACTTTTTACTTCCAAAGTTTTCCTTGCATAATTCATATGCAAAAGAGTAAAAAAAAAGTACTGCAAGCCTTTGAAACTTAGAAACCTGAAGAGCGTTACTTAGCTAAGATGGGTACCTTGACAGCCTCCTGCAAAACTATATGTTTGGCAGGCAATTCCTGATGGGGATATTGCACCACATAATCAGCACCTTCACCACAAGTTACATTGAAATGAGCGAATAAGCAGTGAGTGTGAACAAAAAAGCAAATACTAAAAGAAAGAAGGGACTCATCTCATGCAATGCAAGGAAAGAAGAAATAAACAACTCAGGTGTTTTTGTGAGGAGGGGAAGAACCTGATGTTCTGCCATTGTGACCTTGGCTGCAGAGAGCATGGCCGATGAGCAGGCAAGAGAGAAGGAAAAAGATGAGCAGGGAGCTTGTGTTAGTTGTAGGGCAACCATTAGCCATCCCTCTTGTTCAAATGAGCGAGGTATAGAAAATGGGAGGATGGTGCTTTATTTGGATTCAGAGAAACAACAGCATAAGGAAGCAAATGTTATGTTAGAGGTTATATAAACCGGAGACAGGTGCAATGGCCCGTGTGTGGCCGCTCTGTGGCTGCTCATGCCTTGCATATGCATATCCCTGTGCCATACCATGCAGAGACACTGGTATGGAGAGGGAGCAGTGGGGACTGCGGAGACCACCACATAACTCCACCCTCTCCTATGCACGAACACACGGGATAACAGACGTCTGAAACTTAGCTACAGGGGGCCATGCTTCAATTATTACCATAGCATCACTTTGTCTGTTATACTTGTGCTTGTCTGAATCTTTTTTCCCTATATCCCATACTGAACGTAAGAATTTTTTTACAGAGCAATCGAAGTTATTAGTGGGCACAAGACCCAAATACAGAGTTTGGGTGTTTAGTATCACACAGCAGGAAAAGAAGACAGTTGACATTGGCTCTTCCCGGGGACAAAAATGGATGGAAATCAACTCCATGTCTTCAATCTAAGACCATGAAAGAGAAATCAGCCAATCTTAAGCTAAAAAGTTCCGACGGACTGATCTCGTGACCAATAGAAGCAAATAGAAAAATGGAGAGCTGAGAGATGTTTTGACCAACAAAAAAAGAATGGGGAAAAGAGGATGCATCAGTACCTGTTCCTCCCATTCTGGGCAAGGAGAAGAGAACGGGGCCAGCCGTCACAGTGTGGAAATTAAAACGACGAGCTGTCTTATCATAGTGCTGGACGGAGAGGCAAGATACCTTTTACTGCAGCAGCACTAGGAGGCTCGGACGTTTCGTCGATTAAGTGGCTGCTGCCTGGCCGTCATATTGCTGATGTTAGGCCACATTTGTTTTTTTTTTTATGCCTGTCAGGCCACATTTGTTCTTGGCCAGAATTGCAAGAATCAATACTTCATCTTTCTATCTTGTTTGAGATAAGCACTGTGCCTACGGATGCTCAGCTGAAAAAACTTGGCATCGTCGCATCGAGGATGCTAGAGGCATCGGTGCACGTTTCACGTGAACGAAGTGAACAAAATTGAAGCAGACACACACCTTTTCTTATTTAGTTAGAGAATGCTTGAAGAAAGGCGTCAGATGGAGAAACTTGAGCCTGTAATGGTGACCCCGCAATGCCAGAGGTGAGTTCGCAAGCTCTGGATCCTGCATCTCTGCAAGGCAAGGTGTTGCTCAGTCCTCCTGCATCTCTGCAAGGGCGAGGTGTTGTTCAGTCCACCGCTGTCCATCTCCTCATGTGACCTCGAGGCATGGGCTGCACGCATCTGGATTTCATATTCAGAGTCGTACTCGTACCATCTACAGTCTGGTGATATCTCGTTGACAGTAATGGTTGGAAAGCTCTGGATCTGCGACGTATTTTTGTTCTAACTTTTCCATGGTTCTTCGACCCCTCCCTATGGTGGATGTGGGCAAGCTTAGCTGCTATGGTACCACTGGCCATCAAGACTCACGAGGCCGTAGCTGAGTCAAAATGTGGTCAAATTAATTTGAGTGGTAACCAAGCTATACAAGAGACAAGACACCGGTATGATGCATGCGCTACTGGGTATTTGGCTGCAATGCATGTGAGGAGTTTACTGGCTGAGCACATATTGTAGGTATCCGTATTCTGTCTCACCCATTTGTTTGATTCTGCATGCTGCAAACGGCTGTTAACAAAAAGGCCCACTATTCAAAGCATATGCAGTGATCTGTGTTTACAGTTTTGCACCACGAACTTTCTGTGAAATGAAAATCTTGTGGGTCAAGGTCTGCTGGATGCATATGCATGGGTTTGACGGCACGCTCGTGACAGTCAGGATCTATCTCGCCTCTACCATGAACTGTTAATTAATACACAGAACAAATAGGGAGACTTCATCAGACGACCTGAGGAATCTGAAAAAGTTTATTGTTTGCGACGACGTGGACGCACAGCAAGGAACTGGGACGCAACAAAGACAGAAACACGTACGACAGGGTACACAACGTGGCATGCGGTTGACGGATACATTAGTTACCCGTAGCCGTAGCACTTGAAATGAAATGATAAAGCAGCAACAAGACACGTTCGATGGCCTAACATATAACACGAAACACGGCGTGGCATCTAGTCTAATGAAATGACTAGTTGGTGTCGCAGGACGCCGGCGGGTAGCCGCACTTGCTGGCGAGGTCCAAGACGCGCGCAGGGTCGATGCTGCTGGGGAGAGCGCTCCGGTAGTTGCAGAGGCAGCTCCACTGGGCGGACTTCACCTTGCCGCAGCAGAGCTGGCCCGGCGCGGCCAGCGTGCTGCCCACCTTGCAGTAGGGCTTGCACGCGTCCACCGCGGACATGTCCACGCCGCAGAGGGCGCTGGCCGCGGCCGCCACGGCCACGATCAGCAGAGCCACCAGCGCCGCCGCGTTGCTCGCCTTCCTAATCCCGGCCATCTCGATCGATCCACGACTCGAGCACTTAGTTAGCTTGTTTGTGTGGTGGTGGCCAGGTCACGTCGTTGATCGGAGTCGGACGGCGGCGGCGCCGGCCGGCCTTATATAGGAGCGGGATAGCGCGGCCCGTGACGACGGGCATGTGCTCGCGCGCTTGGCTCCATCCGGGCGCAAGCGTGTGGCGAGTCACGGGCAAGCCAGCCGTCCGCCGATCGCCGTGCGACATGCGGGCACGCGCAGAGATGCTGAGCTTGCCTCTCGATCGGCAATACTAGCAGATCGATACCCATGGGCATGTCGACGGTAACGACGCTGGTATTGCTGGAGCCGGATGCCCTTTGCAGTGTCGCTTCGTGCCAAGTGGGCTCTTTCTTATGCTTCATTCAAGATAGTAGAAAGCTTCATCCTGGCGACTACGAGAAATGGTGCGTGATCGGCGAATCGGACATGGGGCCGGGTACGTATACCTACTGCACCGATCGGTGATCGGTGTCCCCGTGACTGTCACTCTCCCTGATGATTTGCATGTCTGCACTTTGTTGTATACCTTTTTTTTTTTTATTTGATGAAGAATGCATCTCTAGTTGTCTACACTTTGTATGCTTTTCTAGTAAGTTTTTCCCGCATTCTGCATTCTCATTTGTCTCTGTGTAACTCCATATCTAAACTTCGTAGACCATATATTTGGAAAGAAAATAATCTCTCCATAGGTACCAAAACAGATTGTTCGTTCTTTCACTACTATTCGTATTTTATTGGGACGAGTTTATATAAACAAGCACTTTGAGGGCTACTAGTTGTGGCGAGAAGTGATTGATTGGCGCATTTGGAATGGGCACTCATCCAAATGTACGTCCATATATGCCGGGCAAAAACTTTGTAATTTGTGAGCCTTTCACGTTCGTTCAATAAAAGTAGGTGGGATAATCCCCTGAATTGATCGAAAAAACTATAGCTCCCACTTAGTAACGTTAGACCCTCTACAATGTGGGGCGGTGCCCAGTTAAAAGGCAAATGACACCACAGCAAAGTGTGCTTGATGCCTGAAATGTTGTAGTGTGAGGAATCACTGGGACCCACTGTAATGTAAAGTACTGTGTTAGGGATGTAAAAGCTGGTGTTGAGAGAAGCAAAGTAGAAAAAAAAAATAGTATTCTATTCACTTGGACCGCTTGAAACCGGCGCAACAAGTTGTGTTGCTCCTTGTTTTTCTGGAGCTGGTACCACTGTGTGCAGAGTTACTCTTCCATCGTCTCTCGTCTCTCTCCTATTCTAGCATTGCTCAAGCCCTACGCTATGAAGTGCCTTAGAGCAAGTATAATAAACTAATGTGAGCAGATATCAGACTTATATTGACATAAAAGAGAGAAAAAGAAATGAGTTGTAAACTTACATGTAGTGTGCATAGACTCTAATACATTTTGTGAGAGGATTAGGTGGACCAATATTAGTGACCTGGTATATATATCTATAGCCAACTACTGCATGATTGGGCTTAGACTCTAAAAAAACACGAGTGAGGTTTAGGTAACTGCAGATTATAAGACAATGACGTGGGGCGTTGCTAGTGCTAGGGCGTCTAATGGGATTGAATCCCATCGGACGCCCTACCGCGGAGACGCAGACGCCGAGCCCCACATGCTGCTCCTCCCCCCGTTTCACTTCTTTGCTTGTTTTCCTTGTTCTTGCCGCTCACGACGCGTGCCCCCGTAGCCCGTCCCCATACCCAAACCGCTAGCTTCGCCCGCAGCTTGCGCCCATGCTTGTTGCTCGCG
>JAKNSH010334040.1:0-12052 GCA_027790015.1 Cymbopogon flexuosus
CTCTTATGATCCAGTGGCATTTTAAGTGTATTACATGTAGTAGAGCAATAATATATGCTGAGGAAAAGCAAAAAAGAAGCAGTTGTCCATCATCAAAAGAACTGTACTTCCTCCGTACTCATAAAACTTGTCGTTTTAAAAAAGTTTGGATCAAACATTGGAAATATAAATCATAAATAACTTTCAAGTTTTTGAGTTTAGAAATATGAAAACTATATAAATAGATTTGTCTTCACATGTACTTTTATAAAAGTATATATATTTCAGTTTTTGATAAATAATTTTGTAGAAACAAGAAGTCAAAGTTGCACTTTGGAGACCGTGTCGCTGTCCTAAACGTCAAGTTTTATGAGTACGGAGGAGTATATATTAGCTTTGTTCGCTTGTTCTTATTTCAACTTATTCTCTCTCACAGAATACTATTAAAATTAGCCGAAATCCACTGAAATCAAAACAACGAACAAAGGTAGTGGACTGATGGGATTGTGTTTTTTTGAACGATTAGAGATTGCGAAATCAGAACAGCGAACAAAGATAGTGGACTAATGGGATTGTGTTTCTTTGAACGATTATTAGAGAATGCGTTTTCGTTAGCAGCGCGTGTGGTCTTGGCCTCTCTCGTGGGGCCCAATTACCTCGGTCGAACGAGGCTTGCGTCGCCGTTTCCTTCCAGGACTGGGGTTCAGAGATCAATCGAGCCCGTCTTCTCGTTCGTTAATCCGCCACATGTCGAAATCGACTAGGAACAAAGATTGAATAATAACACATATTTTCTCCGCTTCGTATCCGGCAGCCTGTCGCGATCGGAGTCGTATGACTACTAGGATGCATGTCTTTATAATGTGTGGCCATCTTATTATCTTATATTAATCAGGCAGGTGGCTGCATGCTGCACCCATCGACGCCCGGCCGGCGGTACGTACTCGGGATCGAATTAGAGATCGGTCGAGCTACATACACGCAAATAGTACAGGGTGTTGTTACTCGATCTTTTCGTCGACGTCGTACGAGCGAGATCGATCGATGTCGTCACAATCAGCGGCCACCGTGCAGCAACCGCTGGGGCCGGGAGCGGCACAGCAGCAGGAGGGCGAGTTCGTGGACGTCGACCTGGAACACCAGCCGTCGGCGGCGGCCGGCGGCAGCGCCGTAGGGCGCTTCTGTGGAGCGATCAGGGACCGGCTCTTGGGCTGCCTGTTCTCGTGTTTACTGCGGCCACCGTGCGACCATAGGAACGAGAAGGATTGAGATCAACTCCAAGCTGACGAGAAACACAAGAGAACCCTGCAGGCTTAATTAGAGCATGTACACTTGCGGTGCTCACGGAACATATGTATGGTTTTTTTAGTAAGCACGTATGTATGGCTTTGACTAGGGAAAAAACGGTACCTTTGTCTTTTCTCTGAAAACTATACTCCCTCCGTTCGGGAAAGAATACAATTTTAGCACAGTACCATGGTTTTACATCTCAAGTTTGATTAATTATAGATTAAAAAGTATCAATAGTTATGATATTAACAAATGTCATTAGATGAGTTACGAAATGTATTTTTATAATAAATTAATTTAAATTTATAAATATGAATAATATTTGTTACAAATTTGGTCAAACGTGAATAACTTTTGGCGGCACATAACCCGTAGTTGCATTCTTTTCCGGATGGAAAGAGTATCTTTGTCCTTTTTTCCCTTCTCTCCTCTGGTACTTACCATATGTACATACAGTACAGACATACAGTGGATAAGATATGCTTATATTTGCTCTAGCGGGTGCCCATAGATATGCTAATAACCATAAAACAGTAGAGCTAGTTATGCTTGAGATGGGCCGAAGAAGATAAACAAGTAGGCCTATTGGTTAAGGTCATCGCTATGATGCAAAACGGACGGGCCGTTGTTGGGCACCGCAAAAGGAGGCCCATTGGTTCAGGTCACATCGCTGGCTTGTTTTGCTAAAAAAAATCATCTTATTTAAAAAAAATTATATAAATATAACCAAATTTAAGTCATTTTTGAAGAAATTTTTTAATAAAGCTATCCACGGCAAAAAAGGTGAAATTTTACATAAATTTTTGAATAAAACGAGTGGTCAAATTTAGTCTTAAAAAGTCAAATGTCTTATAATTTAGAATGGAGGAAGTAGTATTTACTTGTAACAGTGTATATATAGGTGTGTAAAATATATAGGGCTGACGGGGCAGACATGACACTAAATAAAACTGTAACATGGACAAAATACTTTCCCCACTTCAAAATACAGGTAATATTAGGATTAAAAGGGGTTCAAATTTCATAAAATTCTAACCAACCATTACTCAAATTTTATATGTTGATTATGTTTTGTAACAGTAATATAATCGATGGTTGTAGTACATTTTTAAACACTTCTCCAAATTCTAATAAGCTTATGTAAAAATTAATTGTGAGTGTATGAAATAAGTGACAATAATGCTTTGCTAGAAGCTCCAACGCAAAATTCACATACTTCCTCTGTCCCAAATTATAAGATGTCTTGTCATTAATTAATTAATTTATTCATAGCTTCTACTATGTATCTAGACATAATATATCTAGATGCTAGCAAAAGCTATGGGTCTAGAAAAGCCACAACATCTTATAATTTTGGAACAAATGAAGTATTTAGTTTCAAAAGGATCTCTATTTCACATGTATGTGTTTTCTTTTTGGTGTCTTAATTAAATATCTGACAACTTCTCAATAAAGCTCCCCTAATAATACCTTGTTTATTTGATACCAGAATCAAAGAGATTAGAGGGTGTGAGAGAGATTTTGACATGGGGATTTAAATTTTAATCCCCCTCTTTTTGCAATATTGCCGGTGATCGGAAGAAGAAATTCCTATGAGTAATTGATGGTCCCATATAATGTCATATAAGAGTAGTTCTAGGGAAGATAGTCCAAATTAAAGTGAAGACTTTTTTTTTTACAACAACAAACATGATTTTATTAGCAGCACTCCACTGCAAGGATAGTACAATGTCCAAGAGTTACATTGTCAAGTCCAAGAGCTGGACATTGATTCTCATGAGAAGCATTGATACAAGATAAAATTGTAGACTGTCCTGGACTGTCGACAGCTACGATAGACTGACGGGCAAGAGAATGTGTCGTGGAATTCAAAGATCTGTCAATCTTGGAAATACAAACTTGCTTCCCTCTAATATGATTCAAGAAATTTTGTGTGAACGGCTTGATTCTCTAGTCAGGTGGAGACTCCTGATCTTTACCATTGAAGAATTGGATTAGGATTTGATTATCTGTGTAGAACGCAATCTGCTGGAACTCCAATATATCACAAATTTCCGCAGCCAAAGAAATGGCTATGGATTCAGCCATTAGAACTGA
This sequence comes from Cymbopogon flexuosus, assembly GCA_027790015.1. Taxonomy (NCBI): domain Eukaryota; kingdom Viridiplantae; phylum Streptophyta; class Magnoliopsida; order Poales; family Poaceae; genus Cymbopogon; species Cymbopogon flexuosus. The sequence continues at coordinate 3,367 of JAKNSH010334040.1, forward strand.
AGAACAGTTCCTGGCTTGTGCTCTGACGAGCAGCTTTGTCCCTGTGGCTGCATTGTATATTGCAATTCCAAGTCCTGCAGTTCTAGTTTGCGCCTGTCCACCATCAGGAGCTATGGATGCATCAGAGAAACATTGCACCTTGAGCGGAGGGATCGATGTACCCTCACCATGAGAAGGACCTGCAAGAAGAGAGGGGGTAGTCTGCAATTGAGTACCCCTGGTTGAACCCTAGGCTCCGCCCTCTGAAGTTGCTTTAATGTCATGCACTGGATTGAAAGTGTTAATATAAGCTTTAATAGCAAACTGGACATGATTGATAGTCCAGCTGGTATTTCTAAATCTGAGCTCATTCCTAGCTCTCCAGATAAACCAGAGAGTAACTAGGACCTTGTTAAAGACATCATCCTGCAAAGAGGGTAACAAGATGTTCTAGAGAGCATTTTGAATACCTTCCTGTTCATCTGGCAAAAGAGAAGAGCAAATAGGCGGGTTTGCTGTGAACCAAATGGCTCTAGCAAAACTGCAGTGGAAAAAGAGATGTGAATCATTCTCCAACTGTCTACAGCGAGTGCAGAACTTGTCAATCTTGGTGGAGAGACCACCCACTCTTTGGCCTGTGGCAAGAGAATTTCATACAAGGCGCCAAGCAAAAACCTTTATATTGGGTTGGATGAGCTTACTCTTCCAGACCCATAGCAGAATCATTTTGCACACAGGAGTAATGCTTCTGGGTCCATTATTGGGCAGCGGGACATGCAAATCTTTGTTAAGAAATCTAAAATCCTCCTTGGCGGAGCATTCTCCTTTCAAAGAGTGGATCCATTTAATTTCATCAGGCTTATCAGAAGGAACAATAGAGATGTTGAGAATATCATTAGCATCATTATCATCAAAGATTTGAGAAATCAGATTTCTATCCCACTGAAAGGTACCCGAGTTCCAAAGATCAGAGATCATGTTAGGCAGTTTGAGAACAGTAAGAGGAAGATTAATATGACTATGGATTTCATGCCAAATATTACACCAAGGGGAGGACTAAATACTAGAGTTGCCTTTATGAATCTAAGTCCTATAATTTTTAATGAGAATGTCTTTAACTTTCATGATTGAAGACCAGAAGGCAGATTTAATATGATTGCAGGAGGAGCTCCAGAAACTTGAGTTAGGGTGGTATTTAGCTTTCAGCACCTGAGAGAGAAAGGAGTTCCTACCTGTGGCAATCTTCCATGCAGCATTGATAAGAAGACTGCTGTTGACAATGGCTAAGTCTCTGATTCCAAGCCCACCCTCCTTTTTAGGCCTGCAAATATCCTTCCAAGCCCTGAAATGAAAGCTTGCAGACACATTTTCTTTTGTATGTCCAGACCACTAGAATCTACTGATGATATAAGTGATTTTTGCAATGAATTTTTTTGGAAAAAAGAATGGTGGTCATGTAAAAAATAGGTATGGAGGCCAAAACAGAGATTATGTAAGTTAACCTCCCAGCATGATTCAATTTATAGGATTTGAGTTTAGTTAACTTAGATCTAAATTTGTTCAAAATGAAGTTGTAAGCCTTATTTCTGTCTTTGTGATTGAAAATTAAAGGATGGCCAAGATAAATAGAGTTTTGCTTGAGGTCCTGCACAGGAAAGATCCTTCTTACCTCATCCTTACTGTGATTATCAACATTCCTGCTGAAAATAATAGAAGATTTAGCAAGATTAGGAGTTTGACCTGAAGCCAAGCAGAAATTCTGGAGAATGGTTTTGATGCTTCATCCTTGTTGGCTTGACAGCATACTCATACTATTAGATCATCAGCAAACAACAATGAATGGATTTGAGGACAGTTAGGACCAAGAGTAATGCCTTTAATCTGATTAGAAGATGAATAGTTTTGTAGGCATATAGAAAGTTCATTAACAACCAATATGAACAAATAAGGGGATAAAGGGCAGCCTCGCCTAATACCCCTCTGAGGGTGGAAAGCAGGAGAGGGTTCGCCATTGATTAAGACAGACATGGTGGTAGTAGAAATGCAGTTGAATATAAGACTGATGAAATGATCATTGAAGCCTTGTCTCCTCATAGCCATCACAATAAAATGCCATTCAATTCTATCAAAAGCCTTAGTCAAGTCAACTTTAAGTGAAAAGCTTTCTGACCCCAACTTTTAAGATTAAAGCTATGAATAATTTCCTGAGCTAAAATGATGTTAGAAACTATGTGCCTACCTTGAATGAAAGCAGCTTGAGTGGGATGAATGATGTGAGGCAAGTGAGATTTAATCCTATCAGCCAAGCTCTTAGCTATAATCTTGTAGGCAACATTACAGAGACTAATAGGCCGATAATCTTTGGGAGAGTTGGGGTTACTGATCTTAGGAATTAAAGTTATATGAGTCTTGTTAATATCAGGAGGTAGGGAAGCACTGTCATAGAAAGAAATTACCAGTTTCATGATGTCATTCCTTATCCAATTCCAAGCCGCTTTGTAGAAACCTCCATTGAATCCATCTGGTCCTGGAGCAGCATTGCTCCTCATTGCTTTAATAATTGCATGGAGAGTCTGGAACAGAGCAAGTAAAAGGATCTTCACAAATATTGTGAGAGAGGTCGACTTGAATATCCCAATCGCTGTCATGCCTGCTATTAACATCAGAAGTGAAGATATCTACAAAATAATTGTTAGCAATCTGAGCCATTTGATCATTAGTAATAGCATAGGAGCCATCATTTTTCATAAAATGGGTGATAGTGTTTCTTCTAGATCTCTTAATAATAGACTGATGGAAAAACTTAGTGTTCCTGTCACCTTCAATGGCCCATTTTTTTATATCTTTGCCTATGATAAGCATCCTCTCTAGCAAGAATGTTTTCATGTTGAAAAATAAGAAGCTTTTGAAGAGCAGGGTTTTGATGCTGAGGAGGCTTACTTTGGAGTTCAAGCAATTTATCTTCAATATCTTTCAGCAGAATTTTTAGGTCCATTCCTCCTCCACTTAGAAAGATCTCTAGCAAGATAAAATGTTTTCATGTGAAACGGGCGAGAGGAAGACTTACCCCAGCTCTCCTTGGCAATCTTTTCATAATCATCGGTGAGCAACCACCAATTCTCAAACCTGAAATGCTTGTTTATTTTGCGTCTAGTGGAGTTAAGCACAGCAAGAATAGGACAGTGATCTCCCTTAAGCATAGGAAGGTGATAAATCATTGTATTCGGAAAATCAACACACCATTCAGCATTACCAAGAAATCTGTAAAGGCGCTCATAAGTGGGGTTAGTATCAAAGCGCTTATTTGTCCATGTATAAGCAGGGCCATTATAACTGAGATCAAAGAGCCCACAATCCTTGATCAAGCCACAGAAGTTAGAAATAGAGCGACAGTTGGCTGGTCTAGGACCAATTTTTCAGTTACATTCATAATATTGTTCATGTCCCCCATAGAAATAAATGGCAAACTCGGGTGAGACATTACAAAATGACGAACTTGCTTCCAGATCCAACTAGTCTTGTGGTGGTGGGGGTATCCATAGATGCAAACTAGACCAAATTTCTTGCGAACATGCTTATGATAACAAAGTGCGAAAATATAAAAATGACTAGAGTCAACTACATCTATTTAATCATGACTACTAGATAAGAGCCAAAGACCTCCAGATTGACCTTCAGATGGAGCAATATGAACATTGTCAAGATTGAATTTATTAACAAGGTCGGTTTTATTAAGATGTGAGTTTCTAGTTTCTGAGATGAAGATTACCTGAGCATTGGTGGATGAGATTAGACGAGCAAGGTGGCGCATCTTCGAACTGTCAAAGCTCCCACCAGCCCCTTGACAATTCCATACCAGTAGACTCATGGCGCCACCCTTGGCGCCACCGAACCTGCTGTTTACTATGAGCCGTCGCACCTGCTGACCACCTTGCCAGCTGACCTCCTCAGTTTCGCCCCCGGTAGGATGTGACGAGCAGAACACGGCTGCTGATAGTCACCGCACGCTTGTTCTTGATGGGTGACGCTGGCTGCCAGTAGCCTCTGTGGAGCTGAACAATGGAGACTCCTCCGCCTTCAGTTTCCACCAGCTCTCCAGTAGCATGAGCAATCACAACAGCAGAATGTAGCAGCAGCAGCGCAGAGAACCTCGTGTTGAGACGCAGGCGAGAGCGATGCTGGAAGAACTCAGAACTGCACGGTACTAAGGAACGCACACAGAACGAAAGCCACAAATTGAAAAACCCAGATGGGAGCAAATACTGCTAGAATGAGCAAACTCAGCACCTAAGTGCTAGGCGTAAGAGCCCGCGGCAAGCAACACCTGACACCACCGGAGGATTAAAGAAAGAAACGAAGATTCAAACCGAATCAAGGAGAGAAAAGGGAAAAAGGGGAAGAAACAAGAAGCTCCACGAAAGGAAACACGATCAAAAAATACAGGGGTTGGAGGCAACCACATGCAAAAAAAATCGGATAGATCAATAGATCAGGGAAGCAAACACCGATTTACAACAAATGGGAGATGGATTTGGACAGAGATGGGAGATCGAAAGAGGAGGGTAGAAAAGCTACAGTAGCGGCAAAGAAACCCGCAGTCCATCCAAGATTTCTCTGCCACGAAGGGTACTCTCCAGGTAACAAGATACGATGGAGTAGATGCTAAGGATGTGATGAAGTTTAGCACAAAGAAGGATTTGATTGGAGAAGCAGATTCAAGGGAGAAAGGGAGCGGCTACAGGAGCCAAGTCGCTGGCATTCCACCCAGAGATAGTCGAAGCTAACTCGTCGTTTCTCTTCACTGCTTCTATTTGTTGATTACTACTTGAGCTCCGCATCGTCTGGACCACCTGTTAACTACAAAGCCTACCTCCTGGACATGTCCACAACCGAGTCATCTCTATGGGCACTGAACTGATTCAGGGAGCGTAAGAAGTGTCGTGCTAGTGATTTAAGTGAAGACTTTATTGTGTGTTTGGTTCATGTAGCCGTGAGGGATGGGAAGAGACTGTCTATGGTTTAGAAGCGTTGGGTTTTAGAGTCGAGTGGGATGAGGGATATCCTTTTTGGGATCCTCTCATTCCCCATAAATGTGGGGGCAGTGAGGGACGAGCAAGCCAAACCATTGCAATCCTAGAAACGAGGCAGTAATGAGGTTTACGCGTAGACCTTACATGTCGAATTTGCCACCTCAAATTTTTTTGTTCTCAAATGAAAAAGCAAGGATCGTCCTACCTCCTTCAACTAAACACGAAACAAATTCGATTACGTCTGTGAAAACTAGGTTGGGTCCTACCTCGCTATAAAGGCGTCCGCAATGGTTGTACAACCTGTTAGTGAGAAAGAACATCTGGCCAATCAGAAAGAAAGAGAAAAGAAACTCACCATATTTCTAAAAAAATTTCAAACCTCTAGCAAACTTACTACTTTTCTGACTTTTAGTTTTTTTATTAATTGGTTTTATTTAGGCTCCACGTTAGCTAGTCTTCTGCAAAGGCGAGAGACGACGCCACAAGTTTGAACCAAGTTAAGGTCACAGTTGACGTAACCATTACAGGGGAGGCGTATTTCTGTATCCCCTCCCCTCTCGTATTAAACCCTACCTCCCCAGCAATGGCGGGAACCCCAATTTCAGCCCCGCACTTCCCGCCTCCCCTCCCCATCCCCATCCCGGTCCCACCCCGGCCGTTCCCAAATCCGGCGATGAACTCAGGCGGGCGCGGCGGCAAGCGGCGGGGTCCACCGCCCCCCGCTCCCTCCGGGCCGGCGGCGGCGAAGAGGGCCAACCCCAGCCCCGGCACGCCGCAGCCGCCTCCTCCAGCGGCCGGCGCGGAGGAGGAGGACATGATGGACGAGGACGTGTTCCTGGACGAGGCCATCCTGGCGGAGGACGAGGCGGCGCTGCTGATGCTCCAGCGCGACGAGGCCCTCGCGTCCCGGCTCGCGCGGTGGAAGCGCCCCGCACTCCCCGCCGACCTCGCCGCCGGGTGCTCCCGCGCCGTCGGTACGACCCGGTTTCCCTTTCTCCCTCCCGGCGCTCACCATCCTGATCCGGATCTTAATGGATTCAGTGTCCGAGATGGGTTGATTGGGGTATGGCAGGCTGCGTTGTGTTTGGATTAATTACTACTTTGGCGGATTGAAAGTGAATTGCTGTCAACCAACTGTCAGTCGGATAGGCTTCTCAGATTTTGGGAAATGCTGTGCTAGTCAAGTTGCCTTAATGCGGTCTGGGGCTCTGCAAATTTTTGCGCAGATATGTGGTTTCTCTTGGGATTTGTAGTGTTCAGGAACTTTGGACCATAGTCCTTTGGTGAAATTTTGGGTGAGAAACGAGCAATTATTATTTGGACTAGTATGTGCGTTTGTATACCAGGTTGACTAGTGAAGTTTATTGTTCGCCATTTTTGGATCCCTGGGTAGTTTAGGACAGGAAGAAAGGCAACTTTTCAGTTTCTAGGGCACTTTAGAACTGCGACTATTTTACTAATTATGTGTGATGCAACTAGCTGCAATCGATGAATCATAAGGGTTTTAAATTTTAAAGATTAGTACAACTCCTGCTTCCTAGAAGTATCTCATAGACCCCTAATTTTTTTATTGTACACTTTAGTAGTCATAGCTCAGAATTCTGATTGTATCACCTGCCAATCTGAGATTGATATTATAATCAGTCATGATACAGAAGATTATAAAATCACATAGCAGTTTTCCAAATGTTGGTGCTTCTGAATTAATTTATGAGTTGAACCTGTTTTCTATCAAACTTGCGTTTATTTGCTTCGATTATGAGCTATGAGCCTTAAAAGTTCAAACTTCAAACTCAGGATTTTCTTAACAGTCCTCTTGTGCATGCTCAATGCTCATTCGGATTCAATGTTTCTTGCTACCTAAATAGATAGCACCTAGTTTTGTTTTAATTTGAACTTGTATATTCAGGATATTTGGCTTCATCTTACATTTTCTACTCTTCTTTTTGTATTGCATATTCTAGCTTTTCAGCAGTTGGAAATAGATTATGTTATTGGTGAGAGCCACAGAGAATTGCTCCCCAACTCATCCTATGTTATTGGTGAGAGCCACAGAGAATTGCTCCCCAACTCATCCGGTTCGGCAGCCATACTCAGGATTTTTGGTGTTACCAGAGAAGGTAATATCTCAAGTACTCTATTATCTTTCAGTAAAGAATTATTATTGTCATATGGTCTTTGTTGACCTCTGATGCTATACCCCTGTAACATTTGTAGGTCATAGCATATGCTGTCAGGTGCATGGATTTGAGCCATATTTTTATATTGGCTGTCCTTCAGGGATGGGTCCTGATGATATATCACGATTTCACCAAACACTGGAGGTTTGTACTTGTAATCAAACCTTAAATTGAGCTAAGGACTAGTACTTTGGCAGTTCATGTTTTCCTTATGGTTTCTTCCAACCGTACTACAGGGGAGGATGAAGGAGTCAAATAGAAGCAGCAATGTTCCAAGGTTCGTGAAGAGAGTTGAGCTTGTGCAGAAGCAGACAATTATGCATTACCAAACGCAGCAATCTCAGCCTTTCCTCAAGATAGTAGTCGCTTTGCCTACCATGGTTGCTAGCTGTCGTGGTTAGTGGCACTCTTAAGACACAATGCAGCTATTATTGCTAAGTCTTGTTGATTGACTTCACTATCTTTTCTTTTTTAATGTATAACCTACATAACAATTTTTTTAGTTCCATGTCAATTTATTATCATGTGATTTTATGATCTTTACTTTATTCCTCTGACCACACAAGTTACTAGTCGCTTTCCCCTCCTCTTTGGTGGCTTAAATCGCGTATGTTTGCACATTATAGGTATCCTTGAAAGGGGCATCACGATTGAGGGCCTTGGTTCAAAGAGTTTCCTGACATATGAAAGCAACATTCTTTTTGCCCTTCGTTTCATGATTGATTGCAATATTGTTGGTGGCAACTGGATTGAACTTCCTGCTGGGAAATACAGGAAAGCATCCCGTGTCATGTCCTATTGTCAGCTAGAGCTAGATTGCCGGTATCCTTCTATACTTAATTAAATGCTTCATCTATTTACTAAGTTGTGGTGTTCAGTTATGTCTATTCTTAACACAACTAACAGATACTCAGATCTGGTAAGTCATGCTGCTGAAGGAGAATATTCTAAGATGGCCCCATTTCGCATATTAAGTTTTGATATTGAATGTGCTGGTCGCAAAGGTCATTTTCCAGAACCAACTCATGACCCTGTTATTCAGGTTGAGTTCATTATTCATTTATCTGATATTTGGTGCCATTTAAGTCAATACAGGTCTTTACGTTTATAATTTGTTGACTTACTCTGAATTTAAATAGATAGCTAACTTGGTAACACATCAAGGAGAAGGCCAACCTTTCGTACGGAATGTCATGACTCTTAAATCATGCGCTCCTATTGTGGGAGTCGATGTTATGTCATTTGATACAGAGAGAGATATTCTTCTTGCATGGAGGGTATGTGCTGCTGTCTTTGGAGTTGTCAAATTCAGTTGAATGTGATGTATGGTTGTATATTGCCTTTATCTTTATTGAAAAACGAATTTATAGTACCTTTATCCATAGTATTTTCTTCATGACCCAGTATTGGTTTCATTCTCTTTGCCTCTTGTTGTTAGAATTGTTATTCCCCATACTTGGCCAAACCCTAGAGAGGGTGGCTATATAGTTGTCATAC
>JAKNSH010334232.1:0-10008 GCA_027790015.1 Cymbopogon flexuosus
GGGACTTTGTGCAAGGCTTCCAAGCACTTTGGGAATCCATGATCTCCATCATCCAAAAAAGCTAGGTTGGTGTCTATTACTTGTAGTGGGAAGTGGTGAAATGCATGAGGTGCCTATTATCTATACCAAAATCAAATGTAACTAGCTCGTGTGAAAAGAGAGACTCACAAATTATTTGCATTGAAATATCAATAATGAACATGCACATGTCCTAGGTGCATAGGATCGATGCAACTATTGCCATTTCCAAGAGGATAAATTTCCATGACATGCTTATTCTTCTATATTGTTCTTTAATCTTTATCTATACCTACTAATAAAGAGAAGAAATTTCATTCCACCAACAAATCTGTTCATCCTATGTTGGACCTTCTATTATTGGGTTGGAATGTGCCTCGTGGGCCATTTGCTTCGATGGACTGCACCGAGTCGTTGCTTGCCTTTTTTTCTTTTTTTTTTGGTAAAACAACTTACTTAATTTTTTTTGTTGCTCCATGTACCATGTTCCATTTTGTTTTCCGGTTGGCCGTCTTTGGCTTTGTATCCATCATCTAGAGGTGCATGACGTTGGAGGGTTTAAAGTTTAGTACTAGGCCGGATTGGTGCCTCGCCGCTCGATGCCGTGTGTGCAGCTCGCCTCGATCGAGACATCACGAGTCATAGTCTCCTTGATCGACAGTAGATGACCACGATGCAACAGGAAAATGAGCCACCGCATAAAATTTTATATAGAAGAGGTAAACATAAATATTTATTTAGAATTTTGTCATGGTGCTTTAATAAATATTTAATGGATTTTTTTTGTGCGTTAAATTTTTCCGGTTTAACGCATGAGCATATTTGCTAGTATAAAGACAAATAATACCTCCAGATACGCTATGCAAGCATACATCACTCTTTATTTATTGGTTGATAAATATCTATAATGCATGCGTGCAGCCTTTGGGTGGGCTGGATTTACATTTCTTGCTAGAGAGGTATTGGATTGATGAAAAGGCGCTCAATTGTTTCCTTTAGACCCTTGCCGCTTGTGTATGCATCTTTTTTACCACTGTACGTGAACGGCATGCACACTGTGAAGTTGATAAGTCGCTGCACAGCTGGAAGTATGTCATGATACTCAAATCGGGCTTTGTTTGCTGTCTTCCATGCTTCTTCGATTAGGTAGCCAATCTCTGTCATGGCTACCTCACTTGTTACATTGTACTCGTTCATGTAGCACTCCACGGAAGTTGCTGCATCTTTCTTGCTATTCCCACTCTGCAAATTAAACAACAGAAAGTGCATGCTAAAATTATATAACCGCATTAAGTACTTTATCAGCACGGATTAACAACCATATGTACATAAAAAATGATATGGAAACAAACTATACATTAAATGAAGCAATGTCATTCAAGAAACGGGTTATCCACCCAAAGGTCACAACAACAGTGTCTCCCTGCAGTGCCCACTCAAATGCATCTCTGGTTACTTCATCACCCATGCCCATTAGTATCGCGGTAGCTGTTATTCGAGGTCCAATCGATAGCGTTGACACATTCACTTTTTCTTTAAAAGTCGGCATGCAATTATGATGAAACCATTCGCTTTCCTGGATATAATTTTCAGATGACACCTGAAACTGCAGAGACAATGTATCAGTACTGATAAGTATGAGAATGATTTGATCATTTGATAGACTGTTAGCTGGTTCTTGTTTCATAATTAGTCTGCACGTACCGCTTCCCTATTGTAAGCCACACGGTACCTCTCATTTGGTTGCACTTCATCCTCAAAGTCTTCAAAGCTTCGTAACAACCTAAGGTACAACTTCCTCAGGTACTCAGGTAACATAGAAACTGCACTGTGGTCCCATCTGCAACACACCTTATATATCTTGCAGTCAAATCTAGCTAGTGAATTGGGTACAAAAAGGTTAGAGGAATAAGGTAATGTAATCAGCCAAACTAACTAATACAAACCTTCTTAATGCTTCAGCGAGCTTACGAGACTCATCTAAGGTAGCATGGTCATCAAATGTGTCATCTACCACAGTTAGAAGTGCAAAAATCTTGGTAACCATTGCCCGAGCTTGTGAGTAATCTTGCTCGTAGTATACTGTATAGGACCAGAAGAAACACTCAACCACACGGTCGCGTGCATAGTTTAGTTCCACTTCTTGGTAAATATCCTTCCACCATCTGAAAAATTTTCTCTATATATCATCAGTTGGCTAGGCATGGGCGCTAGTTTGTGTTACATGAGTTTTTTCTTTTAGGCAACTGAAGGGGCCGCAGCCCCTACAGAATGAATTTATTTAGCCTTTTTTACAGCTTTGGTACTGTTGCCTGCCTATTTGCAATCATACATGAGGTACTAAAATGACCATGTTGTTTACTGTGGTTGATTAGGAGCTAAAAGATTACACACCTACGAATTGAAGGTACAAAAGTTAATTTGGTGCCTACTTCCCTCTGTTCTAAATTATACTCCCTTCATCCAAAATAAGTGTTTTTTCGGTACCGTGCCAATCAAACATTCTTAACTTTGACTAGATTTATAGAAAGTGTTAACAATATTTTTTTTATCTCTAAATAAGTTTATTATGAAAATAGATTCAATAATCTATCTAATGATACTGATTATGTACTATAAACATTAATATTTTATTATATATATTTGGTCAAAGTTAAAAGACTTGACTCCTTGAGAAGTGAGAACTATACTTATTTTAGGACGGAGAGAGTAAGTCGTTTTGACTTTTTCGGTTTACCTATTTTGTTATGTGTCAAGACATATTATTATATCTAGATGCATATCAAAATAGATGTACCAAAAAGTCAAAGCGACTTATAATTTTGAAGGGAGAAAATTTTGTATCTGCCTAATTATAATGTTGTGATACTTCTTGGCTCTTCCCAAGGACTGAAAATATAAATATAACATTATTATACTCCTTTATTTTTTATAAGATCTTATACGACAAAAACTAAATGCAGATACAGTCAACTAGTTTGTCTTAACCGAAAAGTATTATTAGAAGTTTAGAACATGCATACAGGGAAACGGCTTTGAGCTCTTTCAAGTGAAGACGTTGGAGTAGGTTAAAATCCAGCTTTGCAAGCTCTAGTATGGAGGGATTGTATGTTTGCTCTTGTATATACTCGGACATATAATCAAGGGCCTCCAATCTCTTCAATGTCCTTGGCAATGGTAGATTAAGGGCCCTGGTTACTTGACCAGCTAATGGGGCCCTGATGCTACTTGTTAGTAATCCCAGTCCCAAATGATGCCTTGCAAATTGAATCGCTTCTTCAAGTTCCGCCTCTCCATGCGTTAAAAGGTGAGCAGCACTGTATAAGCTTAACAAGCCTCTATGGTCATTCGTTATTTCTGAACGGAAGCTTCCACCATCGCCTCTGAACTTGCTGATCAATTCGTCTGTAATGAAATTATGGCAGAGAGTTTTCATGCCAATCATATATATACAAACTATATGCAGCCACACATATATATATATATACCTACCTGGAGAAACCCAAAGACCATGGGTTCTAAGGAGGCGAAATCGCAAGGCAGCTTCATGGAGGCCACTGAATCCTCCAGAGCCTTGGATGCTGCGTAGTGTGGCATCAATCTGCTCTTGGAAGAGATGATCAATACTCAGATGCTGGAGGGTGTCCACAAGGCTCATTTGGTGCACCGCGTTGCTGTCGCTGCAAGCCTCAAACAGTCCACACACCTCCTTCCTCAATTGGTTGACCCTCTCCCTCATGCTTCCCTCCGACATCTACAAGAAATATATATATGAAATTAAAGGGCATATACATATAGTAGGCATAGACACCAGACATGTTAGAAATTAATAATTCGAGCATGAGTGTGTGCCTGCATCGGTTCAGGGACGTAGTTGATGAAGAAGTCACCCCACAGTGAGGGGTCAATAGTCCTCGCCCCAGCAGCTTTGACGTTATTGGTAGCCATTTGCAGATGTGGCTGTATGTCTGAGGAGTTTGATATATTATATATATAATGTGTCCTACTACTCGGTACGTACTCATTGTCAAGGTGATTACTCAACTTTATTAGTGATCGCCTAATTAATCAATCAAGAGGCGTGGTTCTCATGTCGAAAACGTAATGGCATTCTTTTCACATATTCAAGGTTTCTTTATTTGATTGATTGATGATAATGATCACGCATTCGTACACCTACATGTCAAAGAAGGATTAAGACAAGTAATAACTTTAATAGGCGCCGTAGTACATATTCAAAAAAAAAACACGCTATATAAAAGCATGCTTGACTACTGGATTCGCCTTCTTTACCAAGTGCCAAATGCACTCGGCAAAGGCCTAAATGCACTCGCCAAAGGCTTTGCCGAGTGCGGCACTCGGCAAGGAGCACTCGGGAAAAATTTGATCGGCAAAGGGCTCTTTGCCGAGTGCTAAAACTTGGGCACTCGGCAAAGGCTTTGCCGAGTGCCTCTTTTGACACTCGGCAAAGAAAAGGACGTCACGGCGCTATATGGCAAAGGTTTATTTATTTATTTTTTAAAAAAATCTTTGCCGAGTGCCTCAATGCCATGGCACTCGGCAAAGAAATTAATTTATTTTATAAAAAATGTTCTACATAAGTGTCTATCAGAGAACAAAGATAGACAACAAAAATAAAATTTTCTGATCGCTTGATACACACGGTGTAAATCAAATCTCCTCTTGCTGTGCTTCTGCTCGCCCCTCTCTCTCTCTCTTGTCTTTCCAGCTTCCGCCACTGCCCACAAATGCTATGGAATGCGGTGGAAGCACCACTCAGCTCAACAGAAGCACGTAGGGATGAATGTGGTAAGAATATTTTCCGACCGTATTCGAGACCGAATTTGTTTAGAGGACTTTTAATCCGTATATATCTGAGTCTGAGTATTCAACATCCGATACCGTCTCCGTATCCGAATCCTCAAATCGCATATTTATAATGTCGATGACCAATCATAGCTTATCCGACTTGGTTGATATTATCCGTATTCGAATCTGAATTCGAACAGAAATACGAAAATAAATATAATATCGGTGATATCTGTTTGTATCCGATCCATTTTTATCCCTAGAAGCAGGTAACTAGCCATTATTGCTGCTGGTTGTGCTGCTCCCATTGCCACTGCATTCACAAGGAATTAGCAATGAAGGTGGTGTGAGTTGGCCCAAAAGTTAAGTACATATAGCAAAAGCTCAGTGGAGCTGTGCTAAGATTTTGGTGGATGCAGATTAGGCTATGTGCTCACACAAGTTGTACATCTTTTTAGCAATTTACAAAATTCTCTATGGATAATCCAAAGGAAAAGAGGTGCCCGGCCCCCAAATAAACAGCATGCGTCCACATGAAGATGAATTTACAGGCACACTGAAGCTATTTTCTTAGCCTCCATCTTGATGAGGTCCTGACGTACTACTAAGGGTGTGTTTGGTTGTGCTGTGGCTTTTGCAAAAGCTGTTGTGGGTTGTGACTTTTAAAAAAGCAGCTTTGAAAATGCTGTTGTGGTATAGTTAAAAGCCCCTTTGGTTCAAAGACTGTGGCTTTCAAAAAACTTCCTCTCACTTGCGATCTAGGCCCACATGTCATTCACAAGAAGATCTTCTTCCTCACACCGGAGGTGTTCGTAGGACTGGGCAGGGGCAGAGGACCAGAGGTGCTCGCCGGTCTGGGGTGCCGGCCCGTCGGGATTGTGAGGGGAAGAGATGCTCGCCGGACCGCCGGGATTGGGAGTGGGAAGAGATGCTCGCTGGCCCGCCGGGTTTGGGAAAGGGGAAGAGATGCCCGCCGTGGCTTCTGTAGATGCCCGCCCAAGGCGGAGCTCCGGGGAGCTTGCGGTGGAGGCCGTGCCGAGGAGATGTGGCGCTGTAGGATCCTCGAGGCCTCGCACGCGCTTGGCAATGGAGGCGGCCTCACCTGCGCCGGCCGCCGGGACTAGGTCCGGAGTAGGGGCTGACGTTGGGTGGCCGGCGGGCAGGACAGGCGGCCGGCGCGTAGGGATGGGCGGTCGACGTCGGGCAAGACGCGCGGCCGGCGTCGCACAGGAACGGGGCGGTCGGCATCGGGCAGGGATGAGGCGGCCGGCGTCGGAGGTGGCGTAGCTGCCGGCATCGAGGTGGTGCGGCTGCAAGAAGCTTCGAGCGGGGTGGCGCGGCTGCGGAGAAGCTTCAGGTGGGAGCGTCCGGTGGGGTGGAGGAGATGCGGCGGCCGGCTGGAGTTCGTTGGGGCGGAGGAGGGCGGGGATGGCGGCGGAGTAACAACGTCGAGAGGATGGGGAGGGTCGGGGGAGGAACAGAAACTGAGCGAACCGTTATTTTCATCTCATAACCAGTGGCAGTGGGTAATTTTTTTGAAGTTGTCCATCCAAAAGCAGGTGAAAGCAGGGGGTCAACGTGCTTTAGGATTTGTACTAAGTAAAAGCTGCTTTTGGTAAAAGTAGCTATGGGCTTTTGAGCCCTTTGGTTGGCTTTTGACTTTTGCAAAAGCAAAAGTAGGTCCAAAAACCCAAGCAAAGGGACCCTAAAACCTCAACAATGTTACCTCATCATCTAAAGACAGAAGGGGCGAGACGAGTGGCGAGCACCGGGACGGAGCAGGCAGCCGCGCGAGCTTCGGCCGGCGCTCCGGGGCGGGGCAGGGCGGGGCGGGGCTGCAGCGCGAGCTCTGGGCGCCGGGGCAGCGCAGGGAAATCAGGCGGCGGCGGCGACGCAAGCTCCGGACACTGGGGCGGCGAGCTCTAGGGCAAGGCTGGGCGGATCTGGCGGCGCGCGGGCGGGTGAGCGCGATCGCAGCGGCAGAGCGCGAGCGAGCGTGCGGCGCGAGACTGGCTAGGGTTGGGGTGGGGTGGGCTGGGCCGGCGGTGATAAAGAAGTTTATTTTTTTAATTTTTTGCCGAGTGCCAGAAATCAGGCACTCGACAAAGATTGTCTTTGTCGAGTGACAAAATAAGCACTCGGCAAATATTTTTTTTAATTTTTACCTCCAAGTTTTTTTCTGTGGTCTCCTATAGAACTTTGAACTACATGTTCAAGTTTGGTGTATTTTTGAGTTTTTTCTCTATATTTGGTTAGTTTATTTGTTTTTTAATTTTTCTATGGAATTCAAATTTTAACTGCAGGTGCATGGAATAATGGAATTTTATGATTCGAAAAATGTTATTCATATTATTGAGTGTATTTTGAGGCCGTATCTAGTAACTCATCAGAAATTTTGAACATCTTGTTCATGAAACATGACCAGGGACTTGCGGGCAAAGTGTTTTTAAATTCTATAAAATACAAACGAAGTCCAAAAATTACAAAACTTGTGGAGATGTTCTGATGTCGTATGTGGAGGCCGTGATAAAAAATTGAGTAGGTTCTGAGCACGTTGTCACGTCCATGCTTACAAACCAGGACATCTCCACACACCATATGTGATGTCAAAAGTGATCACCTATTGAGATGTCTGGGTGGGTTTTAGTTACCCGACCTTGCAACTTACTCCAAACCTCCTCAAATTTTTACCATAGCCTCTACATGCGATAAAATGACACCTCCACAAGTTTCATAATTTTCGGACTTCATTTCATTTTAAATAATTTAAAATGACTTTTTTTGCAGGATCAAAGTCAGTATTGTCATTTTTTGAATGTGTGACTTCGTTATTTTATGCACCTCTAGTTGAAATTTGAATCACATAGAAAAATGCAAAGAAAACAAAAAAACTAACCAAATATAGAAAAATGACTCAAAAGAAACCAAACTTTATCATATACTTTTAAATAACGTATGTAGGCTCTAGAAAAAAATTGGGTCAAAAAAAAGTTGCCTTTGCCGAGTGCCGGCCCCATAGCACTCAGCAAAGAAATTATAAAAAGATAAAATATAATCTTTGCCGAGTGTGTAACCGGGGCACTCGGCAAAGAAAGTATATAAAAAAAAAATTAAATTTCTTTGCCGAGTGCCGACGGAACGACACTCGGTAAATACTAACGGTGGTGGCCGCCGTCGGCGTCTGGGCGAGGTTTGCCGAGAGCCGGGCACTCGGCAAAGATGTGCTTTTGCCGAGAGCCTTCTTTGCCGAGTGCCGCTCTTTGCCGAGTGCCAAATAAAAGCACTCGACAAAGAATGGTTTTCCAGTAGTGTTATCGTCAAGTAGTGACCAATAATTTCCACACTAGACTCGGGATAATCTAGCAAAAAGTAGAGAAATCAGTGACCTCACTTGTGTGTTTTACTCAGCAAGCAGAATCGGTCCCACACTTCTTTTTTGAGTGACGTGTGGCCAAAATCTCTTGGAATATAGTTTCTCTGTGGCTAAGAAAAAAGCATAATCTGACTCATGTGATCAAATTATATTGTTTTCTTAATTAGCTAGCCACGTGATCCTCTTGGAAGAGATGATGGCGCCGATGAAGATGATGCCAATAGGGTAGCAGTTTTTCTTTTAATTTAAGTACCTATAAAATAGATATATACCAGTAGGCCAACCAATCCAATTCCAATCCAACGAGTAGTAGGATAGCGCGCAGTTGGCCAATCCAACCAGTAGGATAGCATCCAGTAGCCAGTGTAGGCCATGTCTGTAACATCCTAGAATTTCCATATACCAAAAATCACAACCAACAAAATTTTTTCCTAAAACAGCCCATGTGTGATGAGTGTCATATAGGAAACCACCCTAGTTGCATAATAGAAACCTATGCTACAAGATCATACATTGCATTTTAATATTACAAGTATGATTTGGATTTTCATTTGATTTTATGTATTGCCAATAAAAATCAAACCAATTATATATAATTGCTACAATATTATTTTTCTTCCCAAAACTCTATGTACTAAAGCCCTAGAATATAGGAGACCTCCACTTGGATTATATACATGTATGCCAACATGTATATAAATATTGCCTTGACTTAGCATGGAAATTATTAGCTTGGAGCAAAACAGGAAATAGAAAAGCAAATAGAAAAAGGAAAAGAAAATAGGGACGCCATTTCGGCCCAGCAGAGCTGCAGCCGGCCCAGCAGCGCGCTCACCCCATCCCGCTCGCGCACGCATGGCCCAGCCGCCGCTCGGCCCAGCCGCGCAGGCGTGCCCGCCCCCGCTACACGCCAACACGCGCCACCGCAGCCGATGACAGGCAGACCCCACCTGCCATCTTTTTCCCCCACCAGCACAGCCCTCCTCTGCTTTTCTTCCGCCGCCGCCGGATGCTGCCCTGTGGGCCGCCTCGCCAGGCCGCCGAGTCACCACACTGACTCCCTCTCACAATCTTATCGTCTCCAACCGCCTGCTTGCGTCAGCCAACAAACGCACGCCACGGTACAGAGCAACGCGCGCGCGTCCGCCCTGACACTATTCCCCGCCAGTTCCCCGCTTTTGGCTCACGGACGCCGAATTGGAGCGCGCCGAACACAGCTGGCGACTCGCTGAGCCCAGAACCCTAGCCCGGACCATCACCAGCCGCCTGATCGTGATCAACTGATCACCTGCCGTCCACCTCGCCATAGGCCACACCGCCGGCTATAAATTGGAGACCCCCGAGCCTCTAGGGTTCCCCATCCGCTGCCGCCGCTCTGGTGGCTCACCACTCGACCACCGAACCAACTTAGGAGGAGAAAGGAAGAAGGGGAGGAGAAAGGAGAAGTGCGGGAGGAGGAGCTCGCCGCCGGGAAAAGAAGGACGTCGCCGCCGCCGCCGGAGCAAGGAGCAGTGCCCCGATCGTCTACACCACCGTTGCGGCTCTTCCTGCATGGCATCGAATCAACATGGCCTCAACTCGCCACCGCACCGCCATCCTATCTTCCCCCACACCGAGGTGAGTGTTGACGGTAAATAACTCTTAATTTTAACCGTCAACTTGATATCAAAAAGGACTCTTATGCAAACACCTGGTAGAAATAGGGTTATGACTAACAGAATTCCACGAGTTTTGGTGAATATCTGTTTCTGCAGGGTGACAGCTGAAAATAATCAAGAATGGCCCACATGTCAGGTTTATATAGAGAG
>JAKNSH010334427.1:0-10245 GCA_027790015.1 Cymbopogon flexuosus
TTCTTTCTTTTTCCTGCTTGAGTCGGCTTTCTCCAGCCATTTGAGTCGACTCACAAATGTCCAGCAAGGATGATGAGTCGGTTTCAGATGACCACTCCAGTGGTGAAAACAAACCGGCTCATCGTCCTACGTGTCCACGGCATGAGTCGATTCATCGACTGGAGTACACCGAATCATGGGTGACAAACAGCTGAGTCGATGCAAAGGTTTGCATCGGTTCATCGGCCGGTATTAGCAATAAAAAAATATTTTGCCCCATCCACTAGAGAGCGTCCTCTTCCATGTTGCTGTCACATCACAGGTCCCATGTCTTTTTTACATCGACTCACCACCGGAGGACTCTGAATCGATTTTTGGATGCATGGAATCATGGCACAGGTGGCCCTTCTTTATTCCTTTTTTATTTGATGAACCGGTTTACCATTGCGGATGCCCAGCAATTTTTAGACAGTTCAGTCACCTGCACATCTAACCTAAATCAGCCTGTACCGTGCTGCATTAGGATGACGAGTTCCATCATTTTCGTACGTGAGTATGGTCAACTGGATATTTTGGTTGCACTATCTGTCATGTGTGACAGTTGAACTATTGTTTGTCCTGTACCACCACTAGCCGCCTCACCGCTGTCACTGCCCGATCTGTTAAATTTCCAAAGGGCCGGGTCACTTTTCAGGACACTCACAATGCTATCATAGAGTCTAAACCCATTAATTATCTTGAATATTATGGATTTGGAGTCTAAATAAGACTTAGAGTCTTGTTTTTTCTCCATCTCTCTTTAATAAATATACTACCACATCAGCAAAACACCATAAATAAAGGATAATAAATAGTCTTGGGCTCTATGGTAGAGTCTTGCATTTGGAGTGCCCTCATGATCCCCCGATTAATTAATCGGGCAGCTGTGATCTGTGAGTGATTTAGTATGCCAAACATGCCATCTTGGACGAAACAGCAGCCATATAAAAATAAAATAAAATAAAATAAAATAGAGCATGCTAAGCCTTATATATTATGCCCTTATCCATGACATAGACTACCGTGATATGCTACGGTGCCATTGGACAGCGATTCCCTCTAACCTGGGGAGTGGGCAGCTGAGTGGAGTGGGTATCAAATCAGTGACTACAATAATTCAGAAGCTTTTGCTCCTATATACAAGCATACTCTTCCGTTGCTGAAAGGGAAGTCCATGATCATAGGATAGGATGAACATGATCATGGGACAGGACCCCCCAAAAAAAGATAAGGATTTCTCCTTAATTAATTCAGCCTAGAAATTTGCTAAGCTTATATATATATACGTAAACAATTCAATTGTAGCAACGGTGCTCCAAACGAAAGGTTATAACTGGTGTTGTGAACATTTGTAGTCTAATACCCCACTATATTTGTTCCAAATTATAGTTCATTTTGACTTTGCTCCAAGTTAAACCTTTTCAATTGGACCAAATTATAAAAATCACATTATATAATCTAATCTCTATCTAATAATAAAACAAAGAAATTTCAGTCTCCCTAAAAAATCCGTCAGCCCAAAAAATCTGTCCGCCCAATCTATCCACTTCCCTCACTCGGTTAGAAGTAAAGAAAAGAAAATAAAAATCACAAGGTTCCAGATGTAAAAGTTCTAGAGAGAAAGAAAAGTTGGAAGATCTAAATTGAATTCGTGAAACTCACGTATTCCTGATATAAAAGTTTAATCCACATTGGGCCTATGGTTAGAATCTACCTCGTGGGCCTTTTGTACCAGTCGATTGAACAAAACCTTTTCTTTTACAACTAAATCGCAAAACTTCCTGAGTTTCTCTTTACTTTCATAAATCGGCAAATATTTATTTTAATTCATTTTGGTACCTCATTTAATTATAGATGTAGCAATTAATTTTGACGATGTCTACAAGAATTTGTTTATATGCTTTCAAGTCAATATCACTAGCATGTAGCTAGAGACAAGCCCTGGCCACAACGTCGTCAATAAGAATCAACGGATTCCACCATCAAATTTGATAAATAACACTCATGGCCTCACAAAATCTTAGAGAAAGATAAGGAACCCATGTTGCCTGTAGAAATAAATAATTTCAGATGAAGAGAAAGATAAAAAAACCACATGTTGTCTGCAGTAAATAAATAATTTCAGATGATTGATGCATATAGAAAAGGTGTATAACTAAACACACGATTAGCACGTGTTCAACTACGATATAGAACAAAATACCCATCTAACTAAGATATGTAATGCTGCCGTTAAATCTATGAGCTACAAAACATTTTAAATTTAACCATGCAAGATATATGTCCCGCTGCAACGTATGGGCATATTTGCTAGTTTTGATCCAAACAAGATTGATTATACACGATGGGCTACTATAGCTAGAACCCCCTGATTAACAAAATCCTAGAATCCAAGTGAGACTAGGTTTCAGAGGATTATGGATGCTGAAAGTCCAACTTGCCAAACTAAAGCATTAAGATAGAAATTTCTTATTTTAACTATTATAGGGAACCCAAATACTTTGATTATTTTAATTCATATGTTATAATAATGATTCAGCTCTAATCCAATATGCCGTAAATGTTGGTGCGTACGCTCCACCACAAGCAACCCAACGACCTTTTTTCTTTTGTCTCAACAAAAAGACAAACCAATAAGCTCAATATGCTTAGTTCGCCGCAAATAGGAAACTAAGGCATCACTTGTTGACAAAAAATGTGTCGCCATGAATAAATGAAATAAGAAACTCATGTAAGCTACGTTAGCCTAAATAGGTACATCTTCTTTTATATTAATCAAAAGATACAACTCTATTATTAGGCCCTATTTGGCATGGTTCAATTGAAATGGTTCGTGAAGCCTAAAATAATACTCCCTCAGTTCCAAAATATAGTTTGTTTGACTTTTTTGATGCTAAGTTTGACCATTTGTTTTATTTAAAAAATTACATAAACATGGTCACATTTAAGTTATTCTTAAAGAAATCTTGTTATTAGTATATAAAGACACAACAAAAAATATTTTACATGAATTTTTAAATAAGACGAGTGGTCAGACTTGTGGTCAAAAAAAGTCAAATGAAATATAATTTGGAACAAATTTAGTAATAGTTTCATCGACTTCTAGTTCATTTTGAGATGAGATAAAATTGGCTCCTTGCTAGAACACGCAAAATGTAATCTCAGGGACGTTGAATATGCCGTCACATATGTTGGGAACCATATATATATGCTGTCACGTAATACGGATTTGGGAACGAGAACTTATACATGCATTAAGGAAGAAAGATCACGGTCACATAGGTGGATACGGAAATGAGACGATCGTGATCACGTAGGTGGATTTGGAAATGAGACTTACATGCATAAAAAAAAAGATGACATCTATGGCTAATCAAACGCGTAATCAAATTAAGGCGTATCCAAAATTGTAAAACAAAAAGATTTACTACATCCAACAGATCACACACAATATACTGTACATCAATTATATCTAAAAACAGATTTTTTTTTATATCTGAACTTTTCTTATGTTTATGTATCCTAGTTTGCAAATTTTAAAATAAATAAATATATATCACATATTACCTACCCTATAGTACTCTCTCCGTCCTAAAATAAACCACGTGTTGGGTTTTCATGCCACAAGTTTGATTTGATTTATACAAAATATGTGCAATATTTATATTTTTAAATAATTTTGTCAAAAAACTAGTTTTAAAGATCTTTTCGATGACACTAATTATTTATCATAAATATTAATATATTTTAGTATATAATATTTCTCGGGAAGCAAGAATGTCTTTCTTTTGGGATGAAGGGAGTAAGTAATAAGTGATTCTAAATCTTCCTATCTTTTTGTGACTATAAAATGATTCTAAATCCTGTATAATGAAGTGAACAGTTCATAGTTATTTGGAAGTAATACCACAACAAATTCCTAAGCTGAGAGTATATTATTATCGGAGTGTCTATATGGAATACAAATATTATTAATTGTTTGTCATCATCATCATATTCTTTTTTTTTTGTGAAAGTTTGTCGCCATCATGTGAATGTGGCATTAGTAGATGGGACGTTATATGTCATCATCATATCATCTATAAAAGGCGCCACGGATCAAATCGACCAGTAGAGAGAGTGTGCACACCAAGTTGGGTGAATTCAGAAAAGACCTAAAGGTATGACCACCTACTATACCCATATGGTTAGCTAAATAGTAACGAAGTTCAACATAGACGAACTAATAATAATAGTCTATATAACTTTGGGGGCACATTATTAAAGACAAAGATCTTCGTCCAAGCTCCATACCGAAATCGCCGATTCCCAGCTATACCTTACAAATCAGATCACGCTGTGTACTGTAGTTCCTCATGCACGCCAATAACGATTGTATAACGATTGTATTTGAATTCTTTTGCCGTACGTGAACAGAATTCCTTTTTTTTTCTTCTTTTGAATCTATCTAGGTGCACTCAGAATTCTCTTCACCGGGGTAAAAGGAAATGCATTTTATTTCTAATAAAAGGCCTCGTGCGCGCCGTGTTGCCCGTGCCTGAGCTGGAGACTTGGCAAAAGTTGTACACGAGTCTGTCTGAGGCGTTGCGTCGTCAGGCCCGACGTCATCAACCGCATGCCAGCCGAGCGTGCACGCCCCAGACATGAGACACCCCACCACCTCCATCTGTCGATCAACGTTGCGGCGGTCTCTTTCGTTCTCATCCCTCCTCAATATAATCCCATCGACGCGATGCGATGCGACACGAGTGCAGCAGTGGCCTAACAACCTGTTGCTACCCTAGGAGGAACCTCTCCAACTCCCTTCTCGTCTCGTTGTTGGCGGCCGTGGCGGCGGGATGGACGACGCGGGGGAGATACACGCTTTGGGGAGTCTACGGCGGGACGGATCGGTATGGTCGGGCGCCGCCAGCAACAGCGTCTTCTCGTCGCTGTCGTCCGCGGGCGGCGGCGGCGGCGACGACGAGGAGGCGCTGCGGTGGGCGGCGCTCGAGAAGCTGCCCACGTACGACCGCGCGCGGACGGCCGTGCTCGCCATGCCCGAGGGCGACCTGCGCCAGGTGAACGTGCAGAGGCTCGACCCGCAGGAGCGCCACGCGCTGCTGCAGCGCCTCGCCTGGGTCGGCGATGACCACCAGCGGTTCCTCTCCAAGTTCAAGGACCGCGTCGACCGGTAAGTAACACCGTACTATCGTTGCCGGTTTGGTTTTGGTTTGGTTTCCCGGCTCGCCGTGCCCCGCCGCCGCCGCCGCCGCCGCCGCCATCTTCATCTTGTTCCGCGCGCAGCGCCTCAGCTTGCCTTTGTTTTCCGCCACCATGCACGCCATGTGCCATATAGGATCGGGAACCAATAATGATTAGTAGTAGGCGAAAACAAATGCTAAACTATTTCCGTCTCGAAAATTCTATTCGCCTGCAGTCAAACAGAGATGACACGTGACGATTTCCTCTGTTTCTTGTTCTATATGTTTCGTGCAGGGTGGGGATTGAGCTGCCCAAGATCGAAGTGCGGTACCAGAACCTGAACGTCGAGGCGGAGGCGTATGTCGGCAGCAGGGGACTGCCCACCATCTTCAACACATACGCCAATGTGCTCGAGGTATTGTTTGTTCCACAACGAAAGGAAGGGCCCCCCCTGTCTCTTTCCGACTTGACTTGAGTGATTTCTTACGTTGTATACATAGTAGAAAAATGAAACAATTCTACGCCAATACCAGCCATGTTTGCCAAATCGATTCAGATCAGGAAGCAATGTAGTAATTCAGAGACATTGATCAGTGATAAACGACAGGCAAGCAACATTTATAATAATTCTCCACATTAGGGGATTTGGGCACATGTTCGTACATATAGAAAGTCAAAAAAAAAAAAGATGGTAGGACGCATGTCACATCAAAGCTCGTTTGGATAACTGGATGCCACAGATATCCTCTGTCCACTAACATGTCCTCTGTCCACTTTAGAACACGCGGTCATATTGCCCACGCTATTGAGTCCAGTACTCACAGTACTGCACAATTTGTGTATCAAGAAAAGTACTGCACAATTTGGCTAAGCAACCACAAAACTGAATTTCAGGTCAACTTTCTAATTTGACTACATCTGTACTTGTACTCCTTAAATATTTTTATTCTATTCTTTATCAGTAGGGGCTGCGGCCCCTCCTACTCTCTCTCTCAAAAGAAAAAAAAAACATGCTAATTTCACTTGTCATTCTTTTTTCTCCTTTTAGTTTTTTCCTCCTTTATTTGCTCAAGGAAAATCCACGGAGCAATGTGGTCAACTCCTTGCATGTAGTTTCATAGTTTCAATCTTGGAATATCCTGTTTCAGTCACTGCACCCTCGACTTTACAAAAGCGATCTGCAGTTGCAGAGTTCCATTTCATCTCATATACCTGAATGCAATCATACATTGTTGGAAACTTGTAATATGCTCTTTAATGTGAACTGACATCGAACAGGGCATCACAAATGCGCTTCACTTGACACCAAGTAGGAAGCAGAAAATATCGATCCTTCACAATGTCAGCGGTATTATCAAGCCCCACAGGTATTCCCAATCCCAACATATTCTAAATCCCTGAATTTGTCTCCTTAGGGCATTTGTATTTATCTTATTCCTGATGTTTTCAGAATGACACTGCTTTTGGGTCCTCCTGGCGCGGGGAAAACCTCACTGCTGCTGGCGTTAGCTGGAACACTCCCTTCAAGTCTTGAGGTACTTGCTTGTTCTTGCATGGATGGTCCTTTGTAAATGATGAATACTTGAATAGAGTACTATACTAATATTATGATATACTGTAATCAAAGGTAACAGGGAATATAACTTACAATGGGCATACAATGGATGAGTTTGAGGCCCGGAGATCAGCTGCTTATGTCAGCCAACATGATCTACACATGGGAGAATTGACTGTCCGTGAGACGGTCAATTTCTCTGCAAGATGTCAAGGAAGTGGTCATCGCTATGGTAAGACGAAGGAAAGAAATAGACAATTCAAAACTCCTCTCAGCAGCATTTATAACATTGAATTATTAACATTCTATAAAAAAATGTTCAGACTTGCTAGTGGAATTGTCAAGGAGAGAGAAGGATGCTGGAATCATACCAGATAAAGAAACTGATACCTACATGAAGGTTTGAGCAAATCATACATAAGACTTTAGTCAGCTCCAGTTCTTTCACCTGCTGACATTAAAATCACAAGTGTGTTGTATCAACCTTTTGATTATGTAGGCTGCTGCTACAGGAGAGCAAAAGGCTGATGTGGTCACAAATCACATACTAAAGGTGCACCCTACTAAAGTGCCAACAATTTTTTCTTTTCGAAAACCTTCTTAATGGTTTCAGAAGATTAAAAACGTAATACATCGCTAATACTTATTTTACATCCAATAAATTCCAGGTCTTGGGGTTGGATATCTGTGCTGACACAATCGTTGGAAACAATATGTTGAGGGGCATATCTGGAGGCCAAAAAAAGCGAGTAACTACAGGTAATGAACCTTGAGAATTAGTATCAGATTAGGTATCACTTCTCTATGATCTAACTCGTTCACACTTGAAATTGTCCCTGCAGCTGAGATGCTTGTCACCCCAGGACGAGCCCTTTTCATGGATGAGATATCAACCGGACTTGACAGCTCAACAACCTTTCAGATTGTGAACTCTATCCGGCAAACCATTCACATTGTTGGTGGAACAGCAGTTATCGCTTTGCTACAACCTGCACCTGAAACATATGAATTGTTTGATGATATAATTCTCCTCTCAGATGGTCAGGTTGTCTACAATGGTCCCCGTGAATATGTTCTTGACTTCTTTGAGTCAGTTGGCTTCAAATGCCCGCAGCGGAAAGGTGTAGCCGACTTCCTGCAGGAAGTGAGTTTTGTACTTTCATTATAGTTCTTTATCAAGCTTTTTTCTAGATGGGTATTTTAGTAAATAGAAAAGATCTTGAAATATCTAACTAATTACACATTTCAGAAACATGTAATGCTAGGATCATATTATTCAGTAGTGCTGATCTTTTTTTTGGGATATAATAGTGCACAAGTTTGACGAGCAATAATTGAAATGTGATAGGTTACATCAAAGAAAGATCAGAGACAATACTGGAAACATGGTGATGACAGCTACCGATACGTCCCCGTGAAGGAGTTTGCCGATGCATTTCAATCTTTCCATGTTGGTGAGGCTATACGAAATGAGTTGGCAGTCCCGTTCGACAAGAGTACGAGCCATCCTGCTGCTCTGAAAACATCAAAATATGGCGCCAGCGTGAAAGAGCTACTTAAAGCAAATATTGACAGAGAGATATTACTAATGAAAAGAAATTCCTTTGTATACATATTCAAGGCAGTTCAGGTGATTCTCGAAAACCAGAGCTTTTTGGGTTCGAATTATGTCAGCCACACCTTCGAAACTTAAATCACAACTTTTTTTTGTTTACTATCTATTTGTTCAGCTACTACTCATGGCACTCATTACGATGACTGTATTTCTCCGAACCAATATGCATCGTGACTCAATAACAGATGGAAGGATCTACATGGGTGCCCTGTTCTTTGGGATCCTGATGATCATGTTTAATGGACTGGCGGAAGTTGGCCTAACTATTGCAAAGCTCCCAGTTTTCTTCAAGCAAAGGGATCTTCTCTTCTACCCTGCATGGACATACTCCTTGCCATCATGGATCATTAAGATTCCCCTCTCTTTGCTCAATGTAACAATCTGGGTCTTCATAACATACTATGTTATTGGATTTGATCCTAACGTAGAAAGGTAAGGAAACCAAAATTTATATCCCAGAGCTTTATGAGTGTAGTGCACTACAGACCCTGATCAAATTTCATAAACCTTCTGCAGACTTTTTAGACAGTTCCTGCTCCTCTTACTAATGAATGAGGCATCATCAGGATTGTTCCGTTTCATTGCTGGGCTTGCAAGGCATCAGGTTGTTGCAAGCACCCTTGGTTCATTCGGCATTCTGATATGTATGCTTTTGGGTGGATTCCTCCTGGCAAGAGGTAAATGTAAACATGGCTTGAACTTCCTAATTTCAGTTATTAATTATTATTCATCTGATATGGCAGTGGCACTTATACAAGAATTGTCAATTAAACTATTCCTTTGATTTAACAGAGAATGTGAAAAAATGGTGGATTTGGGGGTACTGGATATCACCCCTGATGTATGCACAAAATGCCATATCAGTAAATGAATTCCTGGGTAGCAGCTGGAATAAGGTAATATATTTTCAGAAAGGTATAACCTTCACAAGTATAGTTAACGAATAATGACTAAAGCTTATTGATACTCTTATATGCAGCAAGTAATCCCCGGTTCAGCAGAGCCACTTGGAAAACTAGTTCTAGAATCTCGTGGACTTTTCCCTGAGGCCAAATGGTACTGGATTGGTGTTGGTGCCTTGCTTGGATACGTGCTGCTATTCAATATACTCTACACCATCAGCCTCACATTCCTCAAACGTGAGTAAATGGTATTCTGCATCTACAAGGACATTAAAAATACATAGTACAATCAATCAAATTCAAACCTTACGAATTACGCTCCCTGCAGCATTTGACACCAATCAACCTACAATTTCTGAGGAGACATTAAAGATAAAACAAGCAAATCTAACTGGTGAAGTTTTAGAAGCATCATCGAGAGGACGGGTTGCCAGCACTACAGTAACAGCTAGAAGTAATTATAGTTTTATCATCATTAATTAATATCACATAAGAATATATTAATGTGCCTGATAACCTTGCATGTGACATGCTATTAGGTACTTTGGATGAGAGCAATGATGAAGCAGCTTCCAACCATGCAACAGTAAATTCTACTCCAGTCAACAAAGGAATGGTCCTCCCTTTTGTACCTCTCTCCATCACTTTTGAAGATATAAGATACAGTGTGGACATGCCAGAGGTATTCACTTTTTAAGGAAATTTTTAATTTTTTTATCAAACACGTAAGAGCTGCGCATCATTATATATTAATTAAAGAAAGGAGTCAAAGGGACTCATACAAGCCCTAAAGGGACAGTTTAAAGGAATTAATACAAATATTCTTGCAGATTCTTGTATGTTTTCATACCATCTAAGTGCAAAGCATTCATTTATAACAGTTTATTTATATCAGGCAATCAGAGCACAAGGTGTCACAGAGACCCGGTTGGAACTACTGAAGGGTATAAGTGGTTCATTTAGGCCAGGAG
>JAKNSH010334444.1:0-13774 GCA_027790015.1 Cymbopogon flexuosus
CTAGCTTGCTCTCTAGTGGAGAAAGTAGTGTCTTAGCTCTTGTGTGAACCAGAGACTTTAGTTATACTAGACTTATGGATAGGAGGCTTGCAACACCTTGTAGGCTAAGCAAAACTTGCATTACGCCGTTTGTTATACTAATCAAAGTTGCTTAGTGGTTTTGTAGAAATTTTTATAGGCTATTCACCCCCTCCTCTAGCCATCCTATACCTTACACCCATTTTGTTTCTCCATTCATCATCTACCAAGTCTTGAACACTTGATCATCTTTTGATCATCTCCATCCATCCACCATAATCACCATAAGCTCCTTATCTAAATCATCCACTTAGATTAAAGGTTAGTTCTACGGTTTCATCAATTAGCCAAAACCAAACTAGGAACTTTTAATCTCCCTCTGAAAGATGCAAGGGAGCTACAAAATTACAATGAGGAACCAGGGGAGAGAGCAATATGTCTAAGCTACAACAGTAAAGCTTTGTGACTTGTTAGTGTCCTTTGGCAGCACCATGGACCACCAAACTGTCTCTGTCCTAACGTCCAACAGTTTGGCCATGAGTAATGGGTAAATGGTAATGTAATTCATTTTCCATCTAAAAAGCTATTGTAGCAAAAGAAGGTTCTGTAAATTGTAATGTGACTATATTAAATTAGACATCTGCAGGTCAACCTAGTTGCTTTTAGCATATTATAAAAAAGGACTCCTGAAAACAGTGTATAATCAAACAATTGATAATGCTAATAGTATTATTTCTCCTTCAAAATTTGCTAATGCACTGATGTCAACTTAGGTAAATTACATTATCAACAAGTGATGGCACTTTCGAATGGTTAGAAAGAATGTTTGCTTTGGAACAAATTTACAACCACAAAAAAGGACTATCAGTATCTCTTTGAAAAATCATACAGCAAATATCAGTACAATATAGAAAGAAAAGAATCTGTACAAAATCAATCCTGTTCAGAGTTCAAAACTGGAGGTAGATTAAACAGAGTAGATTTCAGGTCAGCAAAGCGCTGTGCTTCAGAATTCCTGCCAGCACCAGCAAGGAGGCGGATGATGCAGTCAAAATTCTCTTGGGATGTTTCTAGGTTGTATTCTTGCACTATGGAGTTAAAAATTCCAAGGGCTTCATCGTGCAACCCTGCGGCATCGCAGATTTTCAAAACCACATTGAATGTGGCCTTTGTAGGAACAAATTTGTTTGACAGCATCCAAGTAAAGAGTTGCAGCGCCTCCTTATGCCGTTGGTTGACTGCATAAGCTTCTATTATTGCAGTGCAGGTCATGGATCCCTTGGACTCTGTTCGATTAAAAACCCTCTGAGCTGCTTTGAGGTCCCGACACCAACCATACATGTTTACAACTTCTGCTGCAACTAAAGGGAGTTGTTCCATCCGCAACTTTAGCACCTGACCATGCACTTCCCTGCCGAGTCTTAATGCTCCAATATCACAGCAAGCACTCAACATCCTGGTGACGGCAACGGCATCAGGCCTGCGGTTTGTCAGCAGCATAGATCTGAACAAATCAATAGCAGTTAATGGGTCTCCATTCTTGAGGTAGGCATCAACCAACGCAGTCCAAGCTTGTACAGTCTTCTTGTCCATATCATCAAATACTCGGTGAGAGTATTCCAAGTGATCACATGTGCCATACATGGTGATCAGCGATGTGCATAAGGAGACGTTGGGCAAGAACCACCTCCTTAAAGCATATGCATGGAGCTGCTTCCCCTCCCTCAGCGCTTTCAACATTGTGCAGACTGGGAGAACGGTCCCCACAGCAATTAGGTCTGGCCTGATTCCTTCTTGCTGCATCCAAGCTATGCACCTCAGAGCCTGGTCCGGCCTACCATTGGATGCATACCCAGACATTAAAGCTGTCCATGACACAGCATTCCTCTTCTTGCTGCTATAGAACACTCGCCTGCCTGAGATCATATCACCACATTTGCAGTACATGTCAACCAAGCCTGCATGGACCTTTGCAACATCTTTACGATCTCCAAATTTCTTCAACACAAACCCATGAACCTCTCTGCCCAAGTTGCGCGCCCGCAACTCTCCAATGACTGGCACAATTGACGTGAGCACCACACAATTCACCTTGACCCCATCCTCCACCATCCACCGGAAATGCTCCAGGGCCTCCCTCTTCATCCCCTTGTGTGCGAACCCAGCAATGGCTGCCCCCCACGCGACCACGTCTCTCTCAGGCATTTCCTCAAACACCCTCACAGCGAGCTTCACCTTCCCGCACTTGAAGTAGACGTCCATAAGCCCAGTCATCAGCATCCCGGGCGCGCCCGCGAAGGCGTTCTTGACGAGCATCGCGTGCGTGGCGGTGGCCATGGTCATCGACGGCCTGGCGCTCCCAGAAATGGACTTGAGCACGCAGCCGTACGTGTACTCGTTGGCGTTGGCCCCCGCGGCGCGCATCTCCGCGAACGCGTCGGCGACGGGGCCCGCTGCCTCGCCGCGTCCCCGACGAACGTGCCCGTGCAGGAGCGCGTTCCACGAGTAGGCAGTCGTGGCCCCGTCCGCGTGCCGCTGCATCCCGTCGAGCACCGCGCGCGCGTCGTCGGTGGCGCCGAGCGCGAGGTAGAGCTCGACGAGCCTGGCGAGGAGGAACTCGTTGGTGTCCAGCCCATGGACGCGGAGGTGCGCGTGGATCTGCCGCGCGTGCGGGAGGGAGCGGCACGCCGAGAGGAGCGCGGAGAAGGCGGAGGCGGTGGCCGGGACGCCACGGTGGGAGAGGTGGTCGAGGAGGGAGAGCGCGGACGGGAGCCGCCCCGCGCGCGCGAGGCGGCTGAGCTCGGCGGACAGCGCGGGGGCGTTCTTGGAGTCAGGACGGAGCTCCGCCTGCGACGTGCGGGGTGTGGAGGAGGCGGCGCCGGCGAGCTGCGGGCGGCGGGGTGGCCGCCTCCGCGCGGGGAGTGGTTGAGAGTGGTTTGGGAGGGGAGATGGGCTTGGCAGGGAGGAAATGGGGGTGGCTAATTGCTGCGAGGGAGGACGAGGAGGCGGCGGCCGAAGACGCCATGGATGGCATCGCCGGCGCGGCGAGGTTTGGGCGTCGCGGTTTATGGAGGGAAGGAGGTTGGTTTGGATAGCCAAGCGGATCAGATATTAACGGCAATGAGGGGGAAAATTCAACGATTACTCCTTTTCACGTAAAATAGATGTATTTTTTCATTCAGAAACGAGAAATGACTGCTTAAGTCAGAGAAAACAAATGTGTTTATGTTACATTTATTCAAGCAAGAACAAGAACACACGAATATCACTATAGAACAAGCATGATAAATAACCATATCACACGGATTATAAAGAGAAAAATTGCCTTCTCCTTAGCTCTACATATAAATTTGTCTTTTTTATCGGTGCTTGCTGTAAGGAGGGGAAATCGATGTCATTAAGAAGAAATGCTAATGCTTTATCGCCACAAACCTCGTGTTTCCATGTAATTAGGAAGCGTACGGTAGGAGATGTGTTGGGTCTTCATCCGACGTGACCTTCTCTCAAAGGTCAGTGCGCAACGAATCGATTTTTATTTTAATTGAAGCTATTGCTTTCCTTGTTCAAATTAGCAGTAGCAAAAACTTTTGAATCTAAGATTCCATGCGCATCATTTAAATGATGGCCTTCGACAATCCTTTTCTCACTAATGAGATCAATACCATCGCTTGCATAGATATATATATGACATTTCTAACCTATGCAAGCTTACTAGTATCAATATTAATAGCAAAATAGAAAGACTACTATTAGCAATTTCCAAACAAAGATGGTAACTAGAAAGCTCTGTGGAGAAATACGAGGGTAATGGAATGCTATGCCTCTATCTTGAGAGTCAATACCATAAAACCAACACCAAGATATGTGTGGTATTAGTTGCACTCATGTTGTACTCTCTCTATCCCATAAATTAAGTCGTTTTAAAGAATGGCGCATGTACCAAGGACATAGCTGGGTACCCTAGTATGCAATGATTCCATCAGCTGAAAAGTGAAGTACTAGTAGACAGAGCAGCAGGTGGCGATGGAGGTTTGTGCATTTTTTTTATTCCTGGCCAAGTTCCATTGGCCGGCAGGAGCGAAGCCAGAAGGCTGATGCCTCTGTGAGACAGGATAACTCTACGCGATGTAGATTGGAGAAGCTAAAACGACTCTTTCTCTGAGACAAATTTCAAACCGCAGAACGACTCTTTCTTCGGGACGAAGGGAGTGGCTGTTTATGATATTTCGTACTACTCGTGCAACAACAAACGCAGTAGTCTCTTCACATCTAAAGCAACAACATTTCTACTCATTTTGTTCCATAGGAACCCTAGAATAATGCACAAATACATCATAAAGTGGCATTATTCCACTAAGAATGGGCTAGGACACGATTATGATTGGTTTTAATGGCTAATGTGGTGGTGTAAATATCAGGGGTAAAAGCATTTAATAAACACATGTTAGTGGTAAAGGAGGAGGACAACAAACAAAGGGCCCAATACTAGGAAAACTAAGGATTAAATTGTTGCATATTGTATTTGTCACAGGAAGGTCGACAAGATTTCGATGGCCAATCTATATCATGGTGCTTCTTGGAAGGTAGGAGGAGAGTTCTACTCTCTTCATACGTGCATATGACATCATTTAGAAAATCAAAGGACTCAAAGGAGACAACCTTAATAGTATCAGCGTCTATTATCATTAAATATTTTTTGGTAGTTCACACAAGGCTATTGGATGGTTGAGACGACAAGGCCATCGTACGAGTGGCAACTCTGTCCCAAGAAAATGAAGATATAGTTTCAAGAAGTCAAACTATTTTAACTTGATGAAAATAATATTAATGTTTATATCTTTAGTATAGAAAACTCACCCATAGTCTAATATGATAAATATTAATAATTTTTTATATGGTAAATTTGAAATTGTTTGATTTTTAAGGAGGGAGGACTTATACTGTATTACAGAGTTAGCTGAGTTTTAGAAGGAAGAGAAAGCGCAAAGGCGACCGCGACCCAGGCCCAACTGCCCGGGCGCGGAAGTGCCCCCATCGGTCTAAGCCCACCGCCCCGCCACAGCACACAGGCTAATAAAATTCCCCATCCCAACACACCCAGATCTCGCACGCGGCAGTGGCGACGAATCTCGCGGGGGCGGAGGCGGAGGCGGAGGCGCGAGCGACAGAGGCGGTGCAGACTCCGACGAACTCGCAGCCACCGGCGCACTCCTCCGACGTATGTTCTTCCCCCAGTCTTGCCTTTCCTCTTCCCTTCACCATTTTCTTGCTCGATTCCGATCACCACCAACAACAGTCCAGCCCGCTGGGAGCACCGGTTTGTGGTTCCATTTAGCTTATCTGAGATGATTGATTCGCCAAGTCTCCGCCCGGGCACTTTGCCGGCGACGAGCATAAAACTGGCAAGGCCGCGCCTTAGCTTCCTTTATGCCCATGCTCGGCCTAGCACGCCAATTCTGGCCAGATCCAGGCGTCCTTCGGCCGCTCTGTTACGCAAAAATCCCTTTTTTCTTTCATGGCGGCCGCCGCACGTCATAGGTACCTATGCTCCTCTA
This sequence comes from Cymbopogon flexuosus, assembly GCA_027790015.1. NCBI lineage: Eukaryota > Viridiplantae > Streptophyta > Magnoliopsida > Poales > Poaceae > Cymbopogon > Cymbopogon flexuosus. The sequence continues at coordinate 5,574 of JAKNSH010334444.1, forward strand.
GATCCGGGCCGTCTCTGCCAATTTTCTTCTCGGTGTGCTCTACTAGATCCGGGCTGCCTTGTTAATTTTCCTGTAGGTTCAGGTGCAATGCGCGTCCACACGTTTTTTCGGTCCCATTTACAATGTGCTACTCTGAATCTGAATGATGTAAGGTAGTGTTGTTTTGGGTGACTCCTTTTTTGATCTTTGTTTACTTTCATTGACCACGAACCATGTGATCCCTGTAGTATACTGGTAATCACATCAGCTTTGCACCAGTGCTATGTGGTACATATATGTCCCTGATAATGTGTTAATAACACAGTTGAACCTAACAGGATGCAAAATGTAGCTGTTTGAGCACCTTGATTGTTTGCATGTACATGTTGTTGGGTATGTATAAGTTAAAACTTAAAACCATTATGGTCCTCTTCTAATCGTTCCCTGTGTCATGTGATATGACTGATTGATACCCTGTTTAGTGCTGATTTATGCGCAAGACTTTAAGTGGCATATTTAATTTGAGATCGCGTCACAGGGGCAAATCGGTTGCCTTGTTCATGTCTTTGATAGCGACTGTTGATTGCTGAAATAAATTACTTTAGGTGACTGCAATTACCCCTTCATTTTTCCCAGTTCTTACAATCATTAGTCATGTTGTATCCTCATTGTGATTACTTTGCTGACTGTGTAATTGTTTCCATGTGACAGGTTCATAGCTTAAGGCTTTGGTTTGAATAATTGCAGTCGTCAAAATAATCGATAAAAAATGGTATGGCTTTTTTTTTACTTTTAATCCTCTTGCTAGTTTCTAGGTAGCGCTAATGAACTTATTTAATCTTCTGATTTCAAGGAATCTTTATACATTGATCCCTTTGTTATCATTGAGTTACTATATCTTATTTCTGATTGGTCTGATTTTTTTTTTCTCTTTTGTGTACCCCTAGGTGGTCCTTGCAGCTTCAATCGTTTCAAAGTCAGGAAAAGGTGTGGTGATTCAGTCAATCAGATCCTTTATTATTGCTGATTCGCAAAGGAATTGATTTTGTAACTTATTGATCTGCTATAATAACTCTAGTCACCATCTATTATAATTTATAACACTCTATATAAATTTGTTGCAATATCTGGTATCATGTTGCTAACTACCTGGTTCTTTTCTTATATAACAAGTGTTTGGGTTGACATAATATGAAACTACTATGTTTAAGTTTATCTACCTTTCCCCCTTAGTTATCATTTTAAAGAAGTGGTGGACTTGGCTGAGGGCTGTTCTTTTTTCTGTTTTCAATTGCAGCACTTGTTTCGAGACAGTTTGTTGATATGTCTCGCATAAGAATTGAAGGATTACTTGCTGCGTTCCCGAAACTGGTTGGAACTGGGAAACAGCACACTTATGTTGAAACTGAAAATGTGCGTTATGTTTATCAACCTATTGAAGGTTTATATCTTCTACTCATCACAAACAAGCAGAGCAATATTCTTGAAGATCTGGACACTTTGAGGCTCCTCTCCAAGCTTGTATCCTACTCTGACGTATATAAATCTTCTCACTCATTGAAATTTACCTTATTTACATAATCCTATTTAATCTATGAATTAAAAATAGAACCTGGGGTTGGGGGTGGGGAAAAGGTTCGTCTTGACATTTTCCTTCATAATTATACGTACAAGATAACTGTACTGTCTATTCTTGTGGAGAAAATGGAAGTTTTAGGTTTACATTACATCCAAGCTAATATAGATTTTTACATATTACTGAGGGGGAAACATACAAAGTAGTAACCATGTTAAACATCTGATGCTATCTATGCAAAACCTTTACCAATATGAATCTCATTTTTGAGTGCTGTGTATGTCAACTCTTCTACTATTATGTGGTGTGTTCTTTCACAACTGTCTCCTTAACATTTGAAAAGGTGCCTGAATACTCCCCTTCCCTGGATGAGGAGGGTGTTTGTAAAACAGCATTTGAGATTATATTTGCTTTCGATGAAGCCATCTCTCTTGGGAACAAGGAAAATGTAACAGTGCAACAAGTGAAACAATATTGTGAGATGGAGAGCCATGAAGAGAAGGCACACAAGCTGATGATGCAAACCAAAATCAATGAAACCAAGGATCTCATGAAGAAGAAGGCTAATGAGCTTGACAAAATGAGGGTCTGACTATTTTTTTACCAGATTTAAAATACATCGAAATTCTGTTTAAGTTAAGGTTATGGGTAGTTATCTGTCAATTTAGTCTTATTTGACTATGCATTCAGGCAATGCCACAGTAACGTTAAAGCATCCACTTAGAATATATTTAGGCAATATATGTTTATCATAAAACAATTTTTTACTTTTGCAAAAGCATAAAGAAAATATGAATTGCTGACCCCTTCAGATATGATTAGTAAAATGAAAATTTCATAAAATGACAAAACACATGTCAGGCTATTTTGGGTATGAATTACTGCAATCTTGTTTTTTTGGGCTCAAATTCATTATTGTCTAAGGTATTTTTTTTTGGGTGGTGTTCATTGCAGATGGAAAGAGGCAAACTTGACAAAGGAGGATACTCATCAATATCTGGTCCACGCATGATTGAAAAAACTTTCAGTGACATGAGCATCAGTGGTTCTGGATTTGGTAGTGGTTCTGGATTAGGTGGACTGAGCACTGACATGGATTCATTTGCCAGCAAGCCCAAAGGTAGGAGGCTCCTTGTATTTCTTGATAAATATTTATTTTAGTAAAAACCAAATTTCTTGCATCAGTGACCAGTTTATGTCGATGATTTAAATTTCTTCTTTCTTTTGGTATTTGCATCTAGTTCTGTTTCATCCTGCTCTTCTCCAGATATCTAGGAAATATATCACTTTTTTTTTTGTTTTTTTATGTTTGCATCATGTATAGTACATATATACCTTAATGAATTTTTTAGTTCATGGAAATGTATTGTGATATTTTATTGTTCCCAGTAAAGTGGATGTTTGAATCATGTATAGTACATGTTTTTGGATGTTTGAATCATGTATAGTACATGTATAGTACACCTTAATGAATTTTTTATTTCATGAAAATGTATTGAATATTTTATTGTTCCTAGTTCTTGTATAACTGGATGTTTGAATCATGTATAGTACATATATTACACCTAATTTTTTTATTATAACTCTGTTGTCACATCATATCTAGGGAGCATGTAGACTTCCAGATTGTTAGGCTTATCTCTGTTGAAACTCATACTTAGTTTACAAAACAAGTTGATGAGGAGTTATGTTTAAATATCCAATGAGCTTATGTACCACTGTACTTTGTCTATTTTATGATACATTTATTATCTTTTGTGGTAAACTGTTTAATTTAATCGTATAGTGGGTACAAGTTGGATTCAAGTTAGCTACACAAAAATTGGAGGGTCATATAGTAAATACGAATAAGTCTTCTGTTGTTTTGTTCCATTGTTGGTTAGTGATAGCTCAATCTTGTCTTTGTTCATTATGTAATTAAGTTCTACTGAGATCTTTCGTGACTTGTATTAGGGCAACAGGACTGCATTACCTTTTCTCCAGTCAAAATGCTGAAGACACTGCATGGTTCTAACTGCACTAAATATTTCTACAGGTCGTCCATCTACAGCAGCTACTGCACCTGGTAAAGGTCTCGGTATGAAATTAGGCAAGACACAGAAGACGAATCAATTCCTCGAATCTTTGAAAGCTGAAGGAGAAGTCATTTTGGAGGATGTACAACCAAGTGCAGCTTCTTCAAGATCATCTGCTCTTCCATTAAGTGACCCTATCACCGTGACTATAGAAGAGAAGCTCAATGTTGTTGTTAAAAGAGATGGTGGTATTAATAACTTTGATGTTCAAGGAACACTTGCTCTTCAGGTTCTTAATGATACTGATGGGTTCATCCAATTGCAGGTAACGCCCTTTCCTAAATTCTAGCATTTTACATTTGTACTTGCTTTTTTCTGTCTCCTTCTCATTTGCGAATGGAAAACTTTAACTGTAGAAAGTTTATAATAGTATAAAACTTTGTTTTATTTTATTCTCCTCGTTACGTGAGCCTATACTGATATTGCAATCTTTTTAGATAAGAACAATACCTTCTGTGGCCACCTTCCATCTAAAATAATTCCTCTACTGCTCTTTTTCCACATGGAAAGACCATTATTTTATATTAGTATGACATTCACCTTCATCTAGCTTATGCTATTTTTTTAATTACCGATAATCAAATTCATTGCACAGCAGTATATCATTTTATGAATTAGTTTCTGAGCTGATTTCTTTAATATATGGTTCGTTGTAGATTGAAAGCCAAGATATTCCTGGGCTTAGCTTCAAAACACACCCAAACATCAACAAGGATTTGTTTAACGGGCAACAAATTTTGGGAGCCAAAGATCCAAACAGGCCCTTTCCGAGTGGTCAAAATGAGACTCCTCTGGTGAAATGGAGAATCCAGGGGATGGATGAGTCATCTTTACCTCTGTCAGGTGGAAATCTCTTTGTTTTCTTCTGTCTAACAATTTACCAATTTGGACTTTTGGTAACATGCTATTTCTGGTGCAGTCAATTGCTGGCCATCCGTATCTGGAAATGAAACCTATGTGAACATTGAATATGAAGCTTCTGAGATGTTTGATCTGCACAATGTTGTCATATCTATACCCCTGCCAGCACTTCGGGAACCTCCAAGTGTCAGACAGATAGATGGAGAGTGGAAGTAAAATTTTTCCTCTTCAGTTTATTCATGCTTATGTTTTTACTGAAGTATATTGCCTAAACATTTTGTGACTAGTAAACCTTATCCCACTTTGTTGCTGTTTCTTTTTTATGTGTGTTATTTTTGTTGTTAATGTTAACAAGTCAAATGTGATATCCCCAAGACTTTTGCTGTTATTACTGGTATATCAAACTTTTGAAGTGGACTTTGTGTATAAAACTTGACTGCTGTATCCTAGATGGTAGTACACTAGGCCTGAGTAAGCTGTGCAATAGAGATCTGAATAAGCTCTGTACTGATCTGAATAAGCTATGTTACTGCATTGCTTCATTTCTTGTGGCATTACACAATACCTTCTTTGTTTTATAGAATTAAACACTTCAGCTTGTGCTTGTTGTCTTAGTTTGTTTTCCTTGTGCAAACAGGTTGGACTCAAGAAACTCTGTGTTGGAATGGTCTATCCTCCTTATTGATCAGTCGAATCGCAGGTTTGAAATATTTGAATATTAAGCTTGTGATTATCATCCAATTTTGTAGATTGATTGTTTGTAACTATCCCCATTTGTACTGTTTGCAGTGGTTCCATGGAATTTGTTGTTCCCCCAGCTGACCCATTATCATTTTTTCCCATCTCTGTCGGGTTTTCTGCATCGAGTACTTTCAGTGATCTGAAGGTTGGTTCCCACATAATTGTCGAATGAGTTCACCTATGCTTGCTGTATCCCCTATTCATTCCTTGTTAATTTTGCCTGCCTCAAACTTTTCAGGTTACTGGAATCCTTCCTCTGAAGGAAGGCAACCCTCCAAAGTTTTCTCAGCGGGCTCGTTTGCTCGCTGCTAACTACCAAGTTGTTTAATGCTTGTACCGCAGTCTGAGTGTTGATCCACTTAAATACTTCCAATAGCAGATATTTGTTATATGACATGTTATTGCCATGGACTTTTGCTAGCCATGGCATGGAAGATGATTTTGCGTTTGGAAAATCTTTACTATGTGCTTCCCATTGTTAGCATGTTGCACAAATGTTGTTCTGATGTATTGCTACCAGAGAAATAAGTAATGTCTTGCATTTCGTTTGCCTGCATTTTGTACCAGTCCTTCCCCTCTTTGAGAATCTTGTCAGGGCAGTGTTACCGTTTAATGTGATCTGCTGGTGTACAGAGCATCTCCACCAGTTCTATCCTAATTCTCCTAGTTCTAGATTTCTCAAAGGTAACATTTGGATATGATCATATGAGAGATCTTCACTCGGTGACAAAAAGATCTTCCTAACTTTTTTTTTTCTGACATGTAGGGCTAACGTATCAGTGACTAATTAATATCATCTTCTTCCCCTGTCACTCTTGGCCGCGCCCTCCTCCCCACAAATATCCGTAATATCAGTTCGTAAGGAATGAGAGAAGTATCGGTTTAAGGAATTAAGAGAAATGATGTGAAAAATTGAGGAAAGAGAGAACGGCGGCCCCTTTCAGTTCGCCTCGTGGGCATAATTGTTGGGGACATGGTTCAAGGCCATATTTAGGTATAGAGATAAGAGGTAGTTAAGTCTCCGGGTACGTGGTTCGAGGTTCTTTCATATTTAGGTATAGAGACACGAGGCAGTGAAGCTGCGCTCCTCCTTAGTCATCCTATCCCTTACCATGAAGCCCCTCACAACCCTCCTCCGCCATGTCACTCACTGTTGAGCACCTGCGCTTGTCAATGAAGCCGCGCTCCTCCTTCGCCGTCCTATCTCTTGCCATCAAGCACCTCTCAACCCTCCTTCTCCGTCATGTCCCTCACCGTTGAGCACCCTGCGCTTGTCTAGTGAAGTCGTGCTCCTTCGTCGTCCTATCCCTTGCCATCAAGCACCTCACAACCCTCCTTCTCTGTCATGTCCCTCACCGTTGAGCATCCCGCTCTTGCCCTCGACCCCGCCCTCCTCCTCGCCTACCACTCCGCCGCGGGCGAAGCTAGGGTTTGTTGGAGCTCCGCTGCCGCGGTGAACCCTAGTGTCCTCCTCCTTCCTCTTTCCCGGGCAGGTTGCGTAATAAACTTTGCGATAAAGATGGATCATGATAAAGTGATCTATTAGATCTTTCTATAGATAGATCCCTTGAGAAATGTATATATAGATAGATTCTTTGAGAAATTTCTATTGATCTGCTTTCAAGATATATGAACAAGAGAGCCAATTTGATGATTTCACCAGGCCCTAGTGGCAAAACAACGACAAGGCAGCGTAGAGTCCACTGTCGCAGGATGGACTGAGCTGGCATAATCCCGTCGGTCCCTGCCTGCCTCAATTCCCTCGAGCGGTCGACTCCTTCCAGGCTGGAGCTCCACGGTTTGACTTGTATGGCGAGCGACGGCCATCGCCGCCAGCGGACGAGGAGGCTGTGGCTGGGCATTGTAACAGGGGAAACGGTACGGACGCGCGCCCGTTTCTTCATTCTTTTTTTTTTTCTTCTTGTTTCCGGGAATAATTCTATATTTCTCTGTGAATGAAGCGGACCCATCTTGACACAGACGCCATCAGCATCAGTAAAATTTCAATTTTTTGATGCAGTTTTCTTACCAAATAGCCAAACAGTTTCCGAGGAAATCGTCCAAGTAGCAGGAGTAATTTGGGTGCGTTTCGTGCACATTCATTCATAGCTCAGACAGTACTGTATATTGTTTTCTTTTAAATGACAAATAGTTGAAAATTTTGTATTAGATCAGAAACTACACTGCTGCCAGCACGGTTCATCTCTCTTCCTAGTTCGATTGCTCACATGTAAGGAGAGCAAGTTCTCTTAGTCTTACATTACAGAAAAGTTAGAAGAATGAACACCTCCCTCTCTGGGTTAGTCTGAACGTTTTTTGAAAGTAGGGTTAGTCTGAACCTAGTCTTTTGTATTTCTACCAATTATAAAAATTTCCAATAACGGCATTGTGTCTGAAAAACTTTGAGCACCTGTCATACTAGGAGTTTGCAAAGTAAAATTTCAAGTGGATTATTTTTTTTTCTATCTATCTCTGGTGCTAAGGGACTGTCCCCGGCAGATAGCTCTCGATGATGTTTAGAGAGTCTCTGGTCATGTTTTTCATCTTAATCATAGGTGATTAGTTCAAGTCAGTAAGTGGAGGTGTGTTGGTGATGTTTTTATGTGTGTGTGTGTTCGGGTTTTTGTAGGACTCATCTCTCTTATATTAATACAATGATATGGAGCTCTCCTATGTATTCGAGAAAAAAAATTTATTACAGGGAAATTTCTCCTTTGAGAAAGTCAAGGTTTCAGCTATATGCAAACAAATATGCGGTCAGAATCAGTTGACTCAAGCAATGGAGTACTGCAAGTAGCTATTGTAAAATGCGAAGGAGGCTGTGCTGTCTACATCTCATCCGGATGTAATTATTAGAAGGCCTTATTAGAATAACTTGATGCTTAACATTGACTATTCTTTCGGGAAAGTCAACCATGAAGTTTCCACGAAAATGTTGCATCCACTTCAGTCGCCATCATGACAGCTTA
>JAKNSH010334511.1:0-12415 GCA_027790015.1 Cymbopogon flexuosus
AGATTAGAGAATTCATTAAAAAATTACTTAACTTATTTCATAACCTTTCAATTCCCATGATGCTGTTTTCTTGCTACTCTCTCTCTCTTTTTTTTTTTTTTTTTTTTTTTTTTTGCGACTCATGATGCTGTGTTCTTGCTACATGTGTGGACTAGTTACATAGGGAATGGCATTACTAAGTATTCCTCGTACGCTAAAAAAAACTATGTATTCCTCTTTCTTACCACCAAATGAATTGCTTTATTTGCATGCTTATTTTCTTTTTCAATTTGCTGCTTGCCTGCTACTGTATTCAAACTCCAAAGATATTTGTTTGGCCAATTATTTTTAGGTGTCCAATAAATGATGTCTGGTTAAATACTACTACACCCGTCCTGCAAAGAGTGTCATCTAGTTTTGTTGTAAGTCAAACAATCTTAAGTTTGACTTAAATAGTTCTGTTGTTCTTCATATGCACTCATACTCATATCTACCAGTTAGTTTAGTCAATTTGATTTTCAGACTAGCATAATTCCTGCAGAGCTTCAGTTTGATTCATACAAGCATAATTACCGGTTTGCTTTCTTTTGCTTATATTGTTGATAACATAGCAAAGTTAGAAATTGAAGACTCTTCACTCACCAATCATTCCGCCAGGAAGGGTAACAATTGCTAAGGTCCACATATATGGAATTAACTGCAAACAGGAACATTTAAAGTAGACAATGTTAGTGAAAGAACACTAAAATCAAACAAAAATCATTAAGCAGAATCGAATGGCATTTAACAGGGTAGCTTGAAAATAAATCAGATCTGAGGTAACCTTAGAGAGTTCATGGACTGTGGCCTCATTATTGCCCATATTGTTCCCGACCACGTCAAGAAGTTTCCCTAGTATGTAGTATGACATTGAAGGTCCCATGCCATGTATGAAGGACCCCATGGTTCCTGATACCATGAGCAGCCAATCTAGTTCATCCGCGTAGCAAAGCAGGCCAAAGAATGGAAACGATCTGTCTTCGGCCTCAGTTTCTGGCGCCATAGATGCTGCTGGTGTGCTTTTCTTGCCATCTGCAATGTTAGGTTCAGATGATTCAGTGGGCCTATCCTTCTCTTGGATGAGTGGCATTGCTTTTCCCGGATCTTGTGTTAATTTGCAAAAAGTGAGTAGCCGGCACACTGAGCTTTATAACACTAGTAGCGCACACACAATAACAACCACATAGCTACAACTTTGCACTGGTGATACTATCAAGATGGATAATTAATTATTCTAGCACCAGCCTCGAGAAAATAGTTTATCCGTTGCTCATCCTGGCGGCTCCCATTTTTGTTCATGAACTCCTTTGCTGACACACAAGACGATGTAACCTGCCTATTCAGACATGAAAGTAAGCTTTCTTGATGATAAAGTAAGCTTTCTTGATGATGTCTCCGAGTTTAGTTTTGCACTAAAAATCACGTCTTTGGGAAATACTAAGCATGACTCGTTTGTCCTCATAACCATATTGTAGGGCATGAGGCAACATTGTTTTCATCTACACGTTACATTACTTTACTCCATCTACAAGTCTAATCCAGAATAGCAATGCCACTTTGCTATTGGAATCCAATCTTAGTCTTCATATTCCTTTGTCCTTCCAAATTCCAAATAAATACACCGGCTATCTTCCTCGTACATATACATGATGCTTTGTTAAACATGTTTATCTGTTTGATGTTTCTGCTGCATATAAAAAAGGAAATTGCATCATCAAGAGTACAAGGGCAAGGTGTCCAGTAATAAACAACGTATAATTTCTGCTACAATAGTGAATAGTCATCCACCAGCCTGATTCTCAGATTTCGGTTTTGATCTGGGTGAATAGTATGATCATTATGTAACTTGCTGATATTATAGATTCATAATTAATTACTAGTTCATTGGAAACAAAGCATCTCAGCTTTCTTATGTACTGTTGTCCAATGTACTGATCAAATTTGGGTAGTTCTATTTTGGCATGTAATATTTAGGTAGCTCAATTTTCTTGTTCATGATGTTTTCTTTCTTTCTATGTTATATTTCTTGCCTATTTATTTACAAAAATAGATATTCAGCTAGTTTCTTGGAGAGAGCTTTGTTCAAGTTGTCCTCAACCTTGAATGCTGGTTAAACTAGTTGATGGATGGCATGCAGGGGAACCAGCTTATATTAGTATATTACTGAATCCCTTTCCTGGCTTAAATACTGTCACTCTAGCTTCGATATTTGGCTAGCCTTATATTGCATAGGAAGAATAACATATGGCAGTGGAGGCGCTCCTAACAGATATCATTGAAGTGATATATTTGATATTTTGCTAGCCTTACATTGAAGGGCGACCTTGGTGCAAGCGGTAGAGCTTTACCGCCTGTGACAAGAGGTCCAGGGTTCAAGCCCCAGCCTCTGCATATTTGTGTGGGAAAGGCTATTGGCTAATTTCCCTTCCCCAGACCCCGCAGTGCGGGAGCCTACGGCACTGGGTACGCCCTAGCTTTACATTGCATAGGAAGAATAAGGTTAAACATATGGCACTGGAGGCGCTCCAAACAGACAAACAGATATCATTGAAGTACTATATAGTAGTTGTTTTTTGCCCTAACTGGTGGACTATGCATCATCGGTATATGATGAGATAGCTATGTTATTACAATTCGTGAAGTGACAGCAAGTTCATATAAGCAATGCTTAATCTCCTAAAGCTATTCTTGCTAAGTGTCTTTGGTCTTTGGCCACATTGGAACTTGAATAGAAGGTGGTCAATCTTTCATGTTGCTTTGCAAGTGGAATAATCTTGAGTAAACGCCATCTTCAGCGGAGATCAACGCTTGGTGATTACCAAGTTCAACAACCTTTCCTTTTTCCATCACAACTATCGTATCTGCATTTATGACCGTGGACAATCTGTGGGCAACTGTGATACTTGTAATCGTACTGGCTTGCTCATCTTTGCCCTTCCACACCTTGGCCCCTAAAGAGCTCATAACCACCCTCTCAGATTCACCGTCAAGTGCACTGGTTGCCTCATCAAGGAGTAGAATGGCAGGCCTCTTTAGTATTGTTCTTGCAATAGCAATCCTCTGTTTCTGCCCTCCTGAAAGCTGGCTCCCTTTGTCTCCAACAACAGTGCCATACCCTTCTGGTAGACCACTGATGAATTCATGAATGTTTGCCTCCATTGCGGCCTGGATGATTTCAGTTTCTGAAGGGCTTTCACTTCCATAGCTAATGTTATCTCTGATGGATGTGTTGAACAGGATTGGTTCTTGTTGAACTAGCCCAATCTGCTTCCTGAGCCATCGAAGATTGTAGTCCTTTATGTTCTTGTTGTCAATTAACAATCTACCTCTGGAAGGATCGTAGAATCTCAGTATTAAAGCCAGTACAGAGGACTTTCCTGCACCACTGGGGCCAACCAATGCTACTCTTTGGCCAGGTTCAATAACTAGGTTGAAGCCATCCAGAATGGTCACCTCTGGTCTTGATGGATAATTGAAGCACACATCTTGAAACTCGGTTCTACCGATGAGCCACCCTTTGCCTGGGTTTTCTGGTTTATCCGGCACAATTTGTGTCTCTCTGTCAAGTGTGTCAAATACAGGATTCAGTATTGAAATGGCTGACATGACCATAGGAATGAGGGTCCATAACTCTGTGATAGAAGGCACTGTGAGTGAGAATATCTGGTATGCTCTTATGCTGTTCTCAAATGAGGCTTGCTTCCTCTGAACCAAAACTGTGGTGTACCATAGAGCCACTGCATGTGCAATATTCCAGAGGCAGAGCGAGATCCCTTGGATGACCCCATACTTTATGCTCTCAATCTTGGTGATCTTCAAGGGTCCTTGCAGTGACAATTCTGCTTTTTTTATTACTTCATCTTCATAAACAAAGGATGCCACAGTCCGGATGTTGCTAGCAGCTTCTGAAGCTAGGGAGACAAGTTCCCGGTGAGCAATAGTAGAGTCACCATAAAATCCTTTTGCTGACTTGGCTTGAATAAGGCCACCAATGAAATGGCATGGCATGACTGCCCATGAAACTAAAGCCATTCTCCAATTGACCTTCATGCTTACTATTGTTGCTATCAGAATTGATGAGATGCATTGCACAATAACTGCCATTCTGTCTGATATGATGGTCTTGACTGTTGACGTGTCACTGACAATGCGCGAGGTAAGAAATCCTACGCCGTTATTTGGTTTCTCAAACCAACCAAGCTCATTTCGGAGAACAGCTGCGTTGCATTGGAACAAAATAATATCATATTATCAAGGGTATGAGGTATGCATAATGTCGTCTCTTGTGAGAATTTGTGGTGAACACTTAACAAATTTGAGGTTTTTGACATACCTGAAAAGAGTGCCTCCCTTAGGTTTTTCATTGCCCTTTCTCCAATGATACCATAAATATAGTGCTGCAAGATGTTACTCACCATTGTAACCATCCCTGCTGTGAAGAATATCAATGAATACTTGGCGACTTTCTTTTTTGCATCCGGATCATAATATGACACACCAATTGTCATGATGAAATAACCAAACAAAGGCTTTGAGATTCCAGATATGGCTGCTGCTGAGGAACCAAATAGGATCTTCATAATGTCCTCTTTACGCAACCCATACCAAAGTCTAAAGAAAGGATGTATTTCCTTTACATTCTCATTCCTTGGTTGTTTTGACTCCATTCTTTCTAGCTTTTTCTTCGGTCCCTGATTTGTAGAGGACTGCTTGATTTGTGCTTCGCCAATTTGTTCCTCCATGTCATCAGAAGTGCTGTTTAATCATCAAACTAAAAAAGCTAAGTTCTACTTAGTAATCCTACTTATTTGTAATAATATCACTAAACTTTCTGGCAAGGAGTTTATGTGTCTTCATTTTTTTGCAGTTTCTTATTCTTTTCTTCATTTATAAATAGTAACTGTTGCTTTGGTTTCAAAATCTGGCCTCCAGTTTGAAAAATCTTCGTTCATTTTGTTTCAAAAATCTCCATTCATTGGGATTCTAAGGTACACCCACACAACCCATGCATGATGCATATACTTTTGAAGCGATAAGTTATATTGAAGAATTTCTGAACTGAGTATAAAACATTATTTCTTTCAAAAGTATAAAACATTGGCCAAGTAAAACTTTCTGTTGGCTACATTTAACTTTACCTTGCCACTTTATTTTCAGCTTCCTTGTCTATATTTTGCATGCTGCATACACTGGAGTAGAATGTGCTTTTGTCAAGCAACTCATGATGTGTCCCAGTTTGTGCTACTCTTCCATTTTCGACGACAACAATAGTGTCAGCATTTACAATTGTGGACATCCTGTGGGCTATCAAGATAACAGTCCTTCCGCGCATTGCTCTCTCAAGTGCATCTTGAACTAGCTTCTCTGATTCTGAATCAAGGGCACTTGTTGCTTCATCGAGAAGTAGGATTGGTGGATCCTTCAGCATTGCTCTTGCAATAGCTATTCTTTGTTTCTGGCCTCCCGATAACTGCACACCTCTTTCTCCTACCTGAAACAATTTAATTGTAGGAATACCCAGCTGGAGTTATTTTTCTATCTTTGGATGTCTAGTACTGAGGAAACATCCATGATTCTCCTATGGGAATAAATTGTGACTATCTGTAATTTTAAAGTTCTTTTCTTAATGCATCACTTAGTTGACGTCCTTGAGAGATCTTGTTGGAATTTAACAAATCATGACTCAAATCCATATTTAGTTAAATAAGATGATTGACGACCCTAAGTATTTATAAGTTTCATAGGAAGTGGTGAAGTACCTCGGTTAAGTACTCATTTGGTAGTTTGGATATGAATGAATGAACATTAGCTGTTGTTGCTGCTTCAGTTATCTCTTCATCGCTTGCATCCATTTTACCAATCTTCAAGTTGTCCTTTATGTTACCAGAAAACAGTGATGGTTCCTGAGAGACTGAAGCTATATTTCTGCGCAGCGATTTCAGATCAAGTTTCTTGATGCTGTGGCCATCAATGAATATGTCACCTGCAATACTAGGCCTTGTTACATGACTGAAACATTTTAATACTAAAGCTTACAGTTAATACTACTTAAGCTTACATTGTTACCTAATGCTTCACAGAAGTATGATTAATAAACAATATATAACCCTTTTTTTGTTCAGGGTTTAATTGAAAAATAATGACTTAGATCATGCATATAGTTTTTTTTTTACGTTAAAGATCATGCATTAGTTGCACAAGGTAAGACTGTAAAAGCATACCTGAAGTTGGATCATAAAACCTCTGAAGTAGTGAAATGACAGTGCTCTTCCCACAGCCACTGCTTCCTACCAGAGCGATGACTTTGCCTGCGGGGATGGACAATGAGAATCCTTGGAGAATCGGCTTATCCTGGCGGGAAGGATATGCAAAGTGCACCCTACGGAATTTGATCTCTCCATGAATCTTGTCTAGTACTAATCCACTTTTTCCATAACTTATGGATGGCTTTCTCTTGATCACCTTGAAGACCTCTTTTCCTGCAGCTTTTGCCTGATTGAAGGTCTGAAGATCTGGTGCGGCATAGGTAATTGATCTGAATCGATATAGTAGGGAAATCCATTAAGTCTAGAATACACGCAAATAAAAAAAATTAATGGCAGCTTTGGCTAAAGGATTTGACTGTTTTGTTTGAATGGTAACTATATTTGAAAAAAAAATAGTGCAACGAAATCAATCAGTGAGTTTGTGCGATTATTACATTGCACCAAAGAGTATGCTCATAATGGCAGCTATCGTGCCACCTCCTGTTGCCTTGTTTTTGGTTACTGCAACTGCCCCAATCCAAACCATCAGTGCCCATGAACAAAAGGTCACTGCTTGGAACATCCCGAGTCCTATTCCCTTTATCAATGCTTCCTTCTTGCTTAGATTAAATTGGTTCTCCATGCACTGGATAAAGGACTTCATGGCCCAGCTCTCTCCAACGAAGGAGAAGACGGTCTTGATATGTGACAAAGTCTGTGAACAAATGTATACGAAAGATTACAAACATATATAATGAAGTGGGAGATAATCTGTATATCAACATTTCTATCTATTGAGGTAACTTGGCTTGAGGTATGGGTGTCAACTGATCTCACGATACCTGCTCTACAACTGATATTGCCTCTGAAACAATGGCATTGCGTGACAAAGATAAGACATTCAACTTTTTCGTGTATGCTGCTCCAATGACGAGGATAAGTGGAATGACCAGGAAGGAAAGCATTGCAACTTGCCAGCAGCTGATAAACGCAATTATGATGCCAGCAAAGAAAGTGAAGAAGCTTGCGATGAAATGACCCAGCTGCAGAAGAGTGAACTTAAGATGCAGATCTGACCGCAGAGTTTCAGAAGCCTTGCATCAATATGATGCTCATATGATTGTGAGATCCATTACCTTCTCTCCTATTGCATCTTGTATGACACTCATGTAGTTGGTTACTCCGGTGATGATGGTTGCAGTAGTCAAGTCAGTGTCGAAGGCCCCAACCTCTTGATTAAGGACTGATCTCAGGAACGCGAGCCGCATGCGTGCTAACTGTCTCTCACTTGAGTATATCCAGCAGGAGATCTCTGCATGCAGCCAATTCATCAGATAAAAGGTTAGCAACATTTCACCACTGAAAAGTTGTCATGTTTTTTACTAGGTCTCCTATAATTGCTATTTCTGAACATAGCTTAGCTGTATGCTGGTAACAAAAATAATATTTCTGTACGTATCCGTTCTGCAATTAGTGCGCCTTTACTGGACCAGTCAAAGTTCAGAGATGTGCTTTTATGTCAAATATAATGAAATATGTGGAAATCACTTTCCAAGCGCACCTGTAAATAAAATCTCTCCTGAGTTTAGCTAATTTTATGCTTATTGTACGAAGAAATCAGTGTGCAATGTTGGCAGTTCTACTTTATATATCTTTTATTCATAGAGCCAGACCAAAATCACAGGAATGCACATTTTGCCTTTTCCCCTATATCTGTTCTTTCTAAAGCATCACAAGGAAAATCCACATGCATCATGGAAGGAATGGACGACAGAGTCTTACCAACCATTCCAGCTGGAAAAGTGGCTGCTGCCATGTACCACACAAAGGGAACCACCTTCAAGCAACAAGCGGGAAATCCTCATGCAAGTTGAAAATAATTGCAGACCAATAGAAGGAATTTGAAAGGCTAATGATTTGATAAAGGATTTTAGCAAGTTCACCTTGTACAACGCATGAACCATGCCCTCCGGGTCATTTATGTTGGTTCCAAAGGCATCAAGCGCCTTTCCAAGAAGGAGATATCCAACTGGGAATGCCATGCCATGGATGACAGCCCCAATGGTTCCCAGGGCCATGAGGAGCCAATCAACTGTGTCGGCATAGCAAAGCAGCTCAAAGAATGAAAATGGCTCCTCGTCAGCGCTAGCCTGGGGGGAAACTGAGACTGTGCTAATCCTTTCCTCGGTATTATCAGCATGAGATGATGACATTGAGTTATCTTCATCGTAGTTCATGGCCATTTTTTCCCAGTGGATTTTGTGACCGTTTTGCGGTATGGCAAGGGGAGATGCATAGATGGCATCGGTATTATAGGCATAGACGTTGCATTTTGGGCATGCCAGTTTACATTTATATGTAGATACTGACAATCATATCACCCAAAATGGCTTCCAAAAAACACTACAGTAGGCATTTCCAAGGTTGAAAATAAAATAGTCTGGCTTCAAACAAGCATTATAGTAGGTACTCCCAAGGTTCTACTTCCACATAACAATTTTGCCTAAGCTGACAACAATTTATTATCAAATTGATTCTTTAATCCATTACGATGTAGGTGGAGAATAGGGGAAACTTTGGATTGAGAAAACTGAAAACCCAGCAGAAATCCTCCCAGGCAAATAAGCACAAAAAGAAAAAGTAAATACTTCAATCTATATTATTTTGCATATTATCTCTATGAAACAGAGCAATATGCCATACCATGAGATGGGCAACGTACTCAGGTGCTCCTTTCTAGTCACAAATAAAAGATTGAGAAGACATCGTTTCATGCATTCAAATTTTTGTGTTAGTAAAGATTCTGATTCATTCATCAGATAATAAGTTAGGGGTACTTTTGATGAAAAATATGCTGATATAATTTCCATATCACAAATCAAAATACCGTTAACGATTATTAGTTTCCGGAGTTTTAATGTTGACATTACAGACAGTTCCTATGACAATGGAAGTTCCATCACAAAGTTAAATCAGTGTCTTGGATCTCACTTTAAAGATCCCTTGCCCTGACCAACTAAATAAATCCCTCCCCCCTGCTCCTAGTTTGACAATCATTCATGTTAGAAATGCAGAAGGTCTGATTTGCATATATATACAATAGGTTAAAGAATGTTTACATTATCAAGGCGGGTGTCGAAGAATAATTGGGGCATAATTCGAGCATATGCCCTTTCAGACTGCACATAGGACATTCGGCTGTCCATGTCGTGTGTCATTCTGTCATTGCAAGCAGCCCTGAATGTTTGTTTGCACCTGGCCTGGAAACACTTGCTGACGCAGTACTCGTCTACTTGATACTTCCAAGAGAGAAGTACCAAAAAGGAGAGTTCTTGCAGCGTTTCTCCTCGTTGCTGCTTCTGGAAACCCATGTGATGGTCTGGACCCTGCAGGACTGGACGCATTGCCGGCTGATAACACAAGCCGGACATTGGTCGTCTGAACTTTTTCTGATCTGCTGCAATGCATCAAAAGTGACGATGACTACTAACAGCTTCACCGAAACTCTTGTGCAGACTGCTGTTTGCCACACGGAGGCTTTCGACAGCCAGCTAAGGTGGCGGTTTTCGACAATGTTTAAAGTTTGAACATACTGGACACTGCTTTGGCTGGGGGAACCAATGAGTTCATTCTCCAAATTTTGGGGACAGATGCCTCGGGTTTGCAGTCCTGCAATTCTCTGAGCTTGGAATTTCTTCTTGGAATTTGAACTGGAAACTAGATTGGTTTACATGCACTTTTTTGGCTGGAGGGCTTCTGTTGGATTCATCTGCAAACGTACTAAAAAACTTTAGCAGAAGACGGTTCTCGGATGGTAGCTGCTGCAGCATTCAGAAACAAACATCTCAAGTTTTGTCATGGCGTAATCTGAGTCATATCTCGTTCATGGGATAAGCTGAGAATATCCGGATGCCATGAACAGGCCGGGGACGGCTTGTTTAATAAAAATTCAAATATCTTTATGTGTCTAATGTGTTTGTTTGACCACCAATCATCCAGCCGCGTTAAATTTTGCGCGCTGTGGATTATGCTGGGGAGCCGAAACGCATTCTGTATGTCGGATCCGTGTTCCATCAGCTCGGCAGATTTGGTTTCTGATTTGTATGCATCATGCTATCATCAGGGATTTCGCAAGCAATCAGATATAGATGGGACCCCTCGTAGCAGCCCATATTTATCTGGGGCCATGTTTTAGTCAGCAAAATTCGTACGTAGTATATGTTTGTATTCTTTTCTTTTTGTGAAACAGTATATTGTATATGTTTGTATTCATATGACAGTGCTACCAAATTCCTGTTATATGTGTATATACGTTGATCGTGTGTTTCAATTTCCAGGCATGTTGGAACATAGGAATTTCATAGAAATCAATTTTATTTCAACGAAAAATGTAAGAACAAGAAGAAAATTTCCGTGTTCCAAACAAACTGAACTCTCTGAAACGGAGGCAGTGTCCCATTCAGCGCGTGGGGGCTGACGAGATTCGTAAGAACCGGAGGGAGGGCATATCAGAGGCGTCCGATGGAATTCATCCCCATCGGACATCCTAGTGCCAGCACTGCCCCACAAATTTGCATGAATAAAATCAGCCCCGTGTTAAAAAAAAAGGAATCACGCAATAAGTATTCTGTCGTCTGAATGACCACACAAATAGGTTATACACGTTTCATTACAAAGCATAATAAATAAATTAATATATTTGTTAGTCTAATATAATACCCATCCTATGGTCGGAAAAATATATAATACCATCCTATTCACAAAAAGAATAGTATAATACCATCCACGTAGATTCATCTTTGCATATGGTGCTAGTTAGAAAAGAAGCAAGTCTCACTAAGCCATATATACGCACACTCGATTGAAACAAGGTATAACTAGTATCTGTGTGCAGGAATCATCGAGCCAGTTAAACTTCCCAAGAAATGTATGTATATACGTATGCACATATGCAAATGCTCTTGTACAACTACGACAGTATATGTATACTTATATGGTGCCTAAAGCAAGTTTACGTGTTGTTGAGAACGAGAAGGACGATCGTGCATACGGCGGCTAGCTGCATGCTTTGTTCTCCCTGCAGGCTGCAGCTCGCGGAACTCGCTCACGCGTCAACGTTTTTGTCCACAGCGTGGCAAGTGGTTGCCCAGAAAAAAGCAGACGCCACGACACCTGAAAACTAAATACAGCTCAACTCGTTAGTGATGATTATCCGGATTAATTTATTAACTTGAATAAGTGCTCGTAATTTTTAAATGTATCTTAGAATCTAAGGTACTATCTCTTCAGTGGTAAGTGACATGACCATTAATAAAAGACGTCTAGGATGACTTTATAAGTCTAGAATATTGACTTAATCTTTCAGTGACAACGAATTATATCATCTAATTATAGTTTATATGATTTTATTATCTAGAAGATATTAATAGGTACACTATAGGATAAGAATTTTATATAATCTTACGTTTCAATTAGTACAAAAATATTTAATTATACTAGTAATTTATTTTGTTGTCAAATGTCAGAGGGGCCATGGCCCCTGCCAGCCCCCCTTTAGCTCCGCCACTGCATGCATAGCTGCAGTGTGGAAAGAAGAAGGCAGCATGGAAGTCATCCGTGACTCTTCTCAGATCTCAAATAGGGCCTTGTTTAGATTGTAATTTTTTTATTTCGATACTGTAGCACTTTCGTTTGTATTTGACAATTAATGTCCAATTATAGACTAATAGGCTTAAAATATTCATCTCATAATTTACAGACAAACAGTGCAAATAGTTTTTTTAACTATATTTATTGCTCCATGTCTATGTAAACAAGGGGCTCAAGGAATCACTGGGCCATTTCATATGAGGATCACGGCCTATTTAGTTTAGTGGCAATCAGGCCTACTGCTGTATAGTTACGATGGGTTCTACAGAGCTTAAGACCGGCCCACATATGGTATAACAGTACAGAAACCAAAGCCCACTGTTGAAGCATCGATCTTTAGAACCCAACACATAGCTACGAAGGCCCAACTTAGGTGCATGCTTAAGGCCCATTATAAGAATTTGTTTTCGTCACATTTTATATTTTTATTTACCTTTTTCTATATTTCCTCTTCTAATCATGGATTTTTATTTAACATTTTATTTGTGTATTATTTATTTATT
>JAKNSH010334679.1:0-12573 GCA_027790015.1 Cymbopogon flexuosus
GGTTCCTTGCCTTTGCCTCCTTGCTGGGCCCTTTTCTAATTAGTTTAGCCCACTAAGCACTAAGGCCGAAGAGCCCAAATTCACTTGCCAATTGTATTCGTTCCCCAATCCTCCTGCCAGCCGCCGGCACCAAATCGAGCACCTGCCGCCACCAGCCCCGCCGCACTCGCTGCTGCACCCATCGCTCGCTTGCTCGACGCACTTTGACACTTGCTGCGCACGCCGCAGTGCCGCACTTCGCCTTTTCGCCCAGCCCCGGCGCCCAGGCTGGCGATGGAGGGAGGTCAGGGAGCAGAGGGAGAGGGAGGAAGAGGGGAGGAGCAGGAGGTGGCGCCTGACACAAGGGGTTCTGGGGCCGGCCATGGGCGCGGACAGGTTCGCGGCAGAGAGGTCACAGCTCCACCAACCTCTGGATTGGGCCGAGGCCGAGGTTCCAGCAGCAGAGGCGTCCCCAGGAGTGGTAGTACCATTGGCAAGAACAACAGACAAAATATTTTTCAGTAATTTAGTTCATGAATTATTACAGCATGTCGGCATCTCAAATTATTAGGAAGACTTAACAAGTAATTTTGTGCAGTCTTGAAGAATTATTTTACAACTTTGAGTGTTGGTTCTCGTCTACTTTTTATCGGCATGTATCATTCTAATTTTTCGCCATAATTCGTGTGATAATAATATGTGAATGTGGTGCGTTGTGGATAAGATGTCTTCTTGGTTCATTTTCTTGTTAGCTTTCGCCCCAGCTCAAATTTTTTCCTGCGTCCGTCATTGGGATAATTTGAATGTTTTAAAGAGCCCAAGCAATAAGAATACAAGTCGGCTCAGCCTGTTATTACATCGTAGCCCATGAGCAAAGCTCGTACTAATTTCAGTATCTATTCACTTCATATGGAGTGGTAATTGTGATTGCCATTTTTTTGCCTAATTGGTGGCTAGTACATTCAAATTGCGGGCAACAAAAGTATGATCATCTACCAAAGTGGAGGACTACACGGCAAGAGTGAAGGTTAAGTTTTGCTTAATATTTCTTGTACAAGCTTGTTTTATATAATCTTAAATCCAAAATTGAGAACTTGTGTTAATTTTTGTGAGCTCTTAAATTGAAGTGATGGATTGATGGTAATTATTTTGAATTGTATTGTCGCTTTATGACTTTGGTTAATGAATCATTTCATCATAAAAAATAACATGTAAGCACGTATTATCCGATTTTAAAAAGTCCGCTTCCGCTCCGAGACCAGTTCGAATCCGTACCATTTTTGGCATCTAAAAAACGCATCCGAATCCGAGCAATATCCGATCCGCTCCGAATCCGATAATAAAAAGAGGATTAGGATATGGAAAATCCATTATCCACTCCGATCCGATCTGATCCGTTTTCATCCCTATTTGTTCTTAATTGGGTGTCAAGGCTCCTGTCCTTATTTTTTAAAAAAAGAAACATGTAAACAAGTTAATATTTATTGAGAAGTTGGCATGGTAATTTTTGTTTGCAAAACTTGTGTGCCCAAACTCAAAAATTAGATAAAAATTTTGAAACCCTTGTTTACCCCCTCCCCCACCTCCCCCTCAACTGCAAATTTCCAAATAATGACAAGTTCAATCAGTCGCTTTTATTTTTTCTTGGTGGATGTCAAAAATTAGTGGATTCGAAGTACAGGTTGTGTTTGATTTGATAGATTAGCCTTAGCTAGGTTTGTGAATGGGAAGAGGAAGTTGCCTTTGATGTATCTCTTCACTTTATCATACCATTAGGGCACTTACAATGCACTCTACATAGAGTCTAAATCTATTTATTACCTTAAAAAAATCATAGACTTAGAATCTAAATAAAACTTGGAATCTTGTTTTTTCTTCCTCACTCTTCAATAAATGTACTGACATATCACTGAAGCACCATAAATAGGAGAATAAAAAATAAATTTAGACTCTATGATAGAGTCTGCATTATGAGTGTCCTTGTAGGTAGTTCCTTTTGATGCACCTTTTCAACTTTACCCACCTCGATTGGAAGTGACAAGAAGTGGAAGGGATTATTTTTTGTGTCATTTCTATCTTGTTTTACTATCCTTTTTATTTTCAAATTTTCTAAAAACAAGGAAATTTAGGTTTGTTAAGAGTGAATTTCAGAAACAAAAACTACAATTTGTGATAGTAAAACTAGATTTTGTAGGACTAGTTTCGGCGTGCTACAATTTTTTCTTTACACTTCTTTGATATGTCATGTGGCAATTATGTATAATATAAGTATAGTTTGCACGTTGCTTCGGTTTATGGCATGGTTGTGTAACAAAGAACATCAAATAAAAAAATTGTAGCTGTTTGATGATTTTTTTAATCTTGCATATTTTGTTAAATTTATTTTTTTAAGAAGAAGAACTAATCGGCCTTGTGTTTGGACCCAAAGTGAATCACGGCCATTATCCGCGATCCAAACATAGGCCAGAAATGGGAGCATTCATATGGGCTGTGACAGGATGACGGTCACGGGCCCCCCTTTACTCCCTTTTATCGTGAGCCAGCCCATCAGTCCTGAGCGTGGCTATCTGCTCGTTTTGAGGCCCGATGCTCCGCCCAGTTTCGAGGCACTTCCTTCCTCACGAACAGAAAACAAAATCAAGCAGCAGCAGAGCCGTAGGAGAAGGCACCTTCATGCTGCTCCATTTCTCGACGGCATTCGTTCATCCGCGGTGCCTAGGCGCTTCCAGGAATCAGGGGGCTTGTTTAGTTGGCAAAATCACAGCAGTGGTTTGGGATTTTCGGAAAGAATCCATCAGGATGGTAGTAGCAGCGATGCTCAACAGCTCACACAAACCGAAAGAAAGCAAAACTTGGAGACTACTACGTACTAACCTGACCTGAGGAGGGCTGAGGCCCACGCAAAAGATGCATGGCAACTGGGTCAATTGGCCAGAGAAACGGAATCCGGGCTGCGCAAGTGAAAACGAGGGCCCAACCATCGTCAGATTCCCCCGCTCGCGTCAGCGGTCCAACTTCCGCGCACAGTGCTGGGCCCAGTTCCAGATATTTTCGCGCCAGCAGCAGGTGTGTGGACTTACCCATCATCAATCAGCACTCGATCGCCAATCATTAAGCAGCTGCGATTAATTTGGAATTTTCGTGCAAACAACTGTAGAGCCAACTTCTGAAACTCAAGCTGTTCAGCTGTCAACCTTTTATACGCGGCTGCGTACGTGGTAAGCACAAACCTATCAATCTTAATTTTCTAGGCACATTCATTTTGCAACATCTGTTCTTTTTTTATATATATAAAAAAAGACATTTTGCGACACGCTCCATCTCGCTGGATCTACATATAAAACACGTGAAATGAAACTGTATACGCCAATACTAACATATTGAGTTATTATTGACGTCACTATGGTCTTGTTCCCGCTCTCGTGCTACGGCCTAGGTCAGCAAACAGCGCGTGTGTAGATGATTGTTGTTCATAACCGTTCTGATCCCAAACATTCTGATTTCTGATCACAACAGCGACGTACGATGCTTGAAGCGCCAGTTGCAGAACCTAAACACATGTACCCAAGCAGGTTCTCATGATTCGCAAGTCGGATCTCTCCTCTCTAGCGCCTTGTTTAGATTGCCAAAAATTCTAACCCGGTGGTACCACTTTCGTCTTATTTAGTAAATATTATTCCATCGTAGAGACCAACTAGGCTCAAAAAATTTATCTCGTGATTTTTAACTAAACTGTCTAATTAGTTTTTTTACCTATATTTAATCGGTAAATCTCAATGTCGCTCAAGTGAATTGTTGATTTCGGTCACTCGATTCCTGGTCCGGCCGTCAGATGATGCTGCCAATGGACTGGATTTGCTTGCGTGTTGGGCGGTAGTGGGGCCAGGTGTCCCGCTCCTCCGCTAGGTGCCAGCGTGCCGTGCTCATCGTGACTGCATGCCGCATGCGGTCGCTCGGCTGTGCATGCAGCAGTGACCTACTTTTTCACGTGATAAAACCACCACAGTTCTTTTAGATCTGGTAAACTGTTTCCCGCTGTTTCACTTTGCTCAGGGTGGTTATCTGTTTCACACTGTTTCAGATTGGTTATTTTTTTTGGATGCATTATGGTCATCGTTCTCCATTTTTAATTGTGCAATTCAACTCCAGTCTTGTTATATGAATTTTACACTTGTAAATATACCGTAAATTATGTATTATATTGGTGTAAATTCTGTATTATAGGTGTGTAATTTTTTTCCTATCTGAAAAATATGTTTTTCTTATTTGATTTATAATTTGCCTTCTCTTCTATTTTGCCTTTCATAAAAAATATCTGTTATCTGAAAAATCTATATTTCTTATTTGATGTATAATTTGCCTTCTCTTCTATTTTGCCTTCCATAGAAAATATCTGTTATCTGAAAAATTTGTTATCTGTTATCTAGGTTTCTAGTCATGCAGAATCAAGTGATTTTGCTGAATTGTCACTTGAGTGACCAGTTTGGTTGGATCACTTGATTTTTAAGTTAGAATACTTGAGTGACCAGATTTGAGTAATTTTTTCATATTCTTACTCGAGTGATCAGATTCGCTATATCACTCGAGTGTCCTATAGACAGACCCATCTAAAAACAAGGTGTAGGGTGAAAATTATTGAGCTCTCCCATTAATGCCGCCAGGTTGCATTTTGTCCTCCCGCCTAGCTAGATGCACGGCCCTAAGATGCTGTAATGTAGTGTATATTGTACTAACATACTTGATATATTATGATATATATATCTCTATCTGTTTGGTGGTTCTTTAAAAAAAGATGCTCCAGTTTGTTGGGACTTTTAACAAAAATAAGATGCATCAGCTATTATTGCTAATATGGTAGATCGGGCGGATCCGCAAGCTTCGGCGGCAGATCGAGGCAAATATAGCGGTGGTAGGCCGGTCCGAGAGGCAGCCGAGCTAATCCAATGGTAGGTGTGATCCAGCAAGGAAGTAGACACCGGCGAGCAGAGGCGGCTCGTGGATGGGCTCGGCGTGCTTATTCATGTTTTTTATTCTCGATGCCTGACTCAATAAAGGTCATAGCGATGCCCGCCTTGCTTTGACCGTCTCAATAAAAATTGCTAAAGTAGTGCATTTATTCATCTTGTTGCAACGCATGAACATTTTTTATATTATAAGATGCACCTAAAAATAAGACAAGATTGGTCATCAATTTGGGTGCATCGTCGTCGTCGGCTACCAATTCATGGTTGCCAGTCAATTTCAAGACCAAACAGTAGAGGATCGGTGGGGGCTTCGACTTTTGAAGACATACATGCATGTGAGGTGCTTAGATCATGCTATACTTCACATTCATCACCTTCTTTTTGCAGGAGGAGAATGGTTGGTGGAATTCGTGACCACTTCTGATGACAAAGTACTGCTCCATCCTAAATGGCAGAACGACTTGCGATTTAGGAATGAGGATTGGAGGAAGTACAAAGGATTACTAGTGCATTCTAAATTATAAGTTATTTTGGCTTTTTCAGATTCATAATATTTATTATGTATCTAGACATATTGTATAACTAGGTGCATAGCAAAACCTATGTTTGTAGAAAAGTCAGAACGACTTATAAATTGAAATGGAGGGAGTACGTCAAAGTGATATTACCATCGTCGGTCTAGCCAATATCATTCGTGTTCTTCGCATAGCTAGCATGCTCCAGAGTCCCGACTCCTATGCGATGGCCTTACTTGCAACAGCCCTTTCGTTCCATGTCATTAGCAAATAAATAAATAATGGTATAATGCAGTGACAGATGTTAGCTAGCTCGATCCTCTTATATAATAACATGATACAGATGCAGAAGTTCAGATACATTTACTATGAGTGTATTAACCCCTATACCCTCACGGCTAGTCTTGGGCCGCTCGCCATGAAGGCCCACAAGATTAAGACGTACGGCATAATAGTACCAAATATGCTACTTTACTTGTAACTCTGTCCCTTCAAGATATATAAGAAGGGGCAGAGGTCCCTAGACAGATCATCTCAGACCAGATCACATCAGAGATCACATCTCAACTTGTAACCCAGATCTCCGCGATCTGGGACACGCTTTCATAAGGCAATACAATCCAAGGGTATTACGCATCTCGCAGCCGAACCTGAATAAATCTGTTTGTTCTGTTCTGCGTCACGCTCGATCGCTAGCTTTAGGTAGCCATACACCTAAATAACTACCGTAGATAACCCCGTGATAGACTGTCTTGCGTATTTCATCGACATTCACCTATCTATGTCCATTCAGTTAGCAGCCGCATTAATAAAGTTAACCTACTTGTGCAGAATCCGAGCTTATGGGCACAAGAGATATCTGCAGGATAAGTGGATAAGACCCCCCGGACAAGACGTTATCTTTTCTCCTTTCCCTTAACAGCACGCCGGTCGGACCCCACACACAAGGAAAAAGCGTCGTTGCTGCCAAGGCCAAACCCATTACCCATCAGACCAGATCAGAGATCTCCAGTTGATTACCTGAAGTTCGTCGTTGTGAACCCGTCAAAGATTCTTTTTGCCAGCAGTTGTAAAAAAAAAAAAAAAATTCTTTTTGCCACGTTTCGAGAGATCATGCATCATCAGTTCGTGATTCACATGATCTTGATCACCTGATGCAGTACTAGCAGCCATACAGCTGTATAAACCTACACTGTTACTAGACACACACATCGGATCGGAGTTCCGTTTAGGCACATCTCGAGCTCTCCATCTGAATTGGAGATACGCTATGTGCATGCAGATCTGCAGGCTGCTGAATGCGCTCCGGCAAGAACAATGCCAACCTGCTGCGTCTGCTTTTCGGCAGTGCCATGTCGGCACTCGGCAGAGCCTTGCCTGTCCCGGAGAGCAGTTTCGTCATCTACTCATCTCCTGCAGATAGAAATAGAAAGATTAGATGCAGCAAACGAGCACCGCAGCAGCCGAATCAGGGTGTCATTTAATAACTTCTGGTATAGTACTGCAATGCGAGTCATTAGGAAAACGTCTAAATCGACGATGAGCTGCACATGCATTTCCTTCCGCAAAAGAACGAGAAGATCAGACGTCACACGGTGACAGTGTTTGGCTAATCTCGCGCGCGTGCTTAATATGGCCAGCGGCCCAGCGCTTATCCGAACTGGCCGGATGAAACAGAAAAAGGTTCAGTGGCTAACCACAGCCGGAGCTTCAAGTCTGAAGCCTATCTGTTATGCTGTTATCAGTGTCCAAATCACGCAAATGACAGTGACATAATCAGTAACTTGAGGAGTCGAGAAACAGCACATACAGGTACAGATGGCAGATGCGTGTCCATTAAGAATCGTCGTCCTAAATGCATCGGGTCAGGAATCAGGAAAGAGCCCTATCTCTTTGCCTCTTTGTTCCAGCATATCCTTGCGTGATCCTTGTCCATGAGACCTTGACGACGTCAGTGTCAATGGCGCACTGCGGGGACGTGTGCTACTGCTACCTTCTTGATTCAGTTGCCCCTTGAGAAATTCCCCGATGGCACGCAAGGTAGCAACGGGAATCTGTCATCCTGCTCCAGCTAGAGCAAGATATCAACGGTGAGAAAAGGTCTTTGCATGCGTGGTGCTCTACAAGTAGGGATGAAAACGAATCGAATACGAACGGATATCGCCGATATCGTATTTGTTTTTATATTTCTGTCCGGATTCGGATACGAATACGGATAATATGAACCATGTCGGATAGGATATGATTGGATATCGACATCATAAATATACGATTTGAGTATTCGAATACGGATACGGTATCGGATATTGAATATTCGGGCACGGATACGAACGGATTAAAACCCCTCTAAACGAATTCGGTCTCGAATACGGTCGGAAAATATCCGTACCACTTTCATCCCTGTCTACAAGTTGACGCCTCTAGCGGCGGTTGTCACACGCTGACTTTTCACAGAGTTCACTGAACTGCAATACAACTATACAAGTTGTATACTCGGAAGTGTGTGGTTTCCCCGAACTTCTCAAATCTTGTCTGGAATGGGAGAATTAATCTGCACCGTATTGGGCCACTGCACAATGAAAGAATGAAATTAGGTGTAGATTCTCTCCTCCGTTGACCTTAAAGAACAGCTCAAGCCAGTCTGAAAGGAAACAAACAATACTCCCCCACGAGCCAAGAGGGAAAATTTTCCAGATGCCAAATAGAGTTCTAAGCTGTGCCTTGAGTGGTTTGGATGGCTTTGTTTGATAGGATTCTTTTTTCCTTGGTATTTTTTTATGTGCATTATTTGGTATAAACTACATGAAGATTGGCAATCAAATCATACTGTGCAGCGTTCTTTTGGTATAGTACTCTACTTTCGTACGATCTGATACTCAGTTCGTTTTATTTTATTCTCAAAAGATCATATTAGTGGCGCTCTCTTTAATTTTCTTTACCAATAATACACAAGCACAATTATTAGCTGCCAACCAAAAAAATGAAACAATAGTTTAACTTGGGGGTTGGGAAAGGGCGAAAGGCAATTTGACTACATCATGAGCTGTGCATCTTAATTAATTAATCGAACAAAAAACAAAGCCAGTGCCATAATCAATTTCAAATAGGACACAAGAGGAACTACTGCAATGATCACCTTCACAAGAAAAAGAATCCAAGGAAAAAAGAGAGTTACTATATCTCTTTCACGAGAAAAGTAACCAACATTTTTTGCAACGTCCTAAACCTTTGGATCATCATCCTAGGGTGGAATCTGTCATTATCACAGATAATAGAAAACAAATAAAAATTACATGTGTATGTTAGCACAGAAAACAGAGAACAAAGGACAACAAATAATTTTTTTCTATGGAAAAACAAAGACAATAAACATTTTTTCTATAGAAACACGTCGCAAGATGGAAGAGAGAAATTTCTTTTAACAGATAGATAGGAAAAGTGGAGAAAAAATACCAGATAATTGTACAGACCCTAAATCATCAT
Organism: Cymbopogon flexuosus; assembly: GCA_027790015.1. NCBI lineage: Eukaryota > Viridiplantae > Streptophyta > Magnoliopsida > Poales > Poaceae > Cymbopogon > Cymbopogon flexuosus. The sequence continues at coordinate 8,942 of JAKNSH010334679.1, forward strand.
CGTGTAATTAATAGCTATTGAGCACCAAAATTTCCACCTTGTTGAACATCTGGTGGTAGTGCTCGAAGACTTGTATGAATAGCCATCGCTGTTTATTAAGAACAACCTAGATCCTGTGAAAATGACATTGATTTAATTGCGAACGGCACAATCATTCCGATGGGGCAAAAATTATATGGCCAAAACTAAATTGATTTGATCATGAACAAAATTGTGTATGTACACGTCTACAGAAAATATACATATTCTAATTGTACAAAACTTTGCGAGCCGATCGAGCACTCCCCGGCTCGATTCGGCTCTTGTATCGTGTCGACAAAATTAAACACCTCTCTTTAATTTTGCGCACCTGTTCTCTTCTCTTCCTGTACAACACATGACGCGTAACAAACTACTAGCCATGGCTGTCTCAAAGCAACAACGAAAACTTTACTGCTTACTTACATGCCGTATATGAAGCTGGTGCCAGTGCAGCCGCGTATAACTAAACTCCTACGCAAAGTCGCTACAGCTTTTACATCGTCACAGACGCGGACGCGAGGACGAACGGGCCGTTTGTTCACGCGGTCGCGGTCCCGACGGCGGCGGCCGGCGGGCTGTCGCCCTGCCACGCCCAGACGATTTCCGCGAGCCCCGGGCGGACGTCCACGGCGCAGAACTTGTTGAAGTCCAGCGCGTCCCCGGCGTCGTGCGCGAACTCGACCACGGCCACGTCGACGGCCACCTCGAGCACCTCGGCAGTGACCGCGAGCCGGCCGTTTGTGCCCTCGGCCTTGGCCTCCATCCTCACCTTCCAGCCCTTCCCCCTGGTGATGTCGAACCCCAGGGCGCGTGCCACGGACTCGAGCTTCTCCACTACGGTGGCCGCCGGCGCGCGGGCCGTGAACACGGTCGCGGCCTTCTGCTCGTTCTCGAACAGCCCCGACAGGTCGAACCCGGAGGACATGGAAGAGATGAGCTGGAACGCGTTGCAGGACCGAGGCGAGGTGGCGTTGCCGGCAGAGTTGGTGTCGCTGCTGCTGTCGTCGTCGGTGTCGAAGAGGGCGCCGGCGGCGTCGTGTTCGTCCAGCCGTTTCTTGGAGGGCGTTACCGGGGGTGAAAGGACTGGCGGCACGAAGCCCTTCCTGAACCACGGCGTGCACATGATCTCCGCGATGGATGCGCGCTTGGCTGGGTCCACGACGAGCAGGCGCGCGATGAGGCGCCTGGCGTCGCCGGAGACCCAGGGCGGCACCTGGTACTCGGCCTTGAAGATCTTCTGGTACATCTTGACGTAGTTGTCGTGCTGGAACGGGAGGAACCCGCAGAGCAGGACGTAGAGGACGACGCCGCAGGACCAGAGGTCGGCGCGGGCGCCGTCGTAGCCGCGCTTCCGGAGCACCTCGGGCGCGACGTACGCCGGGGTGCCGCACTGCGTGTGGAGGAGGCCGTCGTGGCGGAGCTGCTCGGGCAGCGCGGCGAGCCCGAAGTCGGTGACCTTGAGCCGCCCTTCCTCGTCCAGCAGCAGGTTCTCGGGCTTGAGGTCCCGGTGCGCGACGCCGCGGCGGTGGCAGAAGCCCACGGCGGCCACGAGCTGCTGGAAGTAGCGGCGCGCGTGGTCCTCGGAGAGGCGGCCCCGGGCCACCTTGGCGAAGAGCTCCCCGCCCCGGGCGTACTCCATGACGACGAAGACGCGGGAGCGGCTGGCCAGCACCTCACGGATGCCCACCACGTTGGGGTGCCGCACCATGCGCATGATGGAGATCTCCCGCCGCAGCTGCTCCACCATCCCCTCCGTGCGCCGCAGCCGCGCCTTGTCGATCACCTTGATGGCCACGCTGCTGCTGCCGCTGCCGCCGGCGCCCGTACCGGCACCAGCAGCGCTCAGGTCCCGCGCGTAGTAGACCTTGGCGAAGGTGCCCTGCCCGAGCATGCGGCCCAGCTCGTACTTGCCCAGCACCAGCTTCCGCTCCTCCCCTCCTTCCCGCCCTGATCTCGTCATGCTCTGTCTCTGCTGCCTACCGTTACTACTGGCTGGCTGCTGCTTGTTGTTGCCGCTACTGACAGGCACGGCTCCGGGGGCGGGCAGGCGCTGCTGATTTAGTGGCGCCTGGCGCGTGGGAACGTGGCGGGCAACCGGGCGTGGCACATGGTTTTCCTAGCGGGTCCCGGCGGAACGTTGGTTCGTGTGTGGGCTCGGGCAGTGCGGCACACGGGATTTGCCAAGTCGTTGGGCGCTGGTGGCTGGCTGGCTCGCTTATTTGTATGTAGCGGTGCCATTGGTGCGCGGCGCGGGCCAACAGGAGGCGGGCACGCGGACCGGACGGGTGGGGTCGTCGGCGAAGTTGAGCGTTGCCGGTGGGAGCCTGCGAGGTGGGAGATGCGGAGTGGATGGAGGCGGGAGCGAGGAAGGGCCCATGAGGAGGCGTCGTGGGTCGATGTTTTGTTGCCGGCGAGGCTGGAGCACGGAAGGAAGGGGGCCTGATTCGGGCGGGCGAATCTGCCGGATGATTGGGCCATTTTGCTGTGCCCGTTCCGCGTTTTCAACCCTGGCAGCCTTGGCAGGTGAGGAGTTCTGGTCTTCTGGAGTGTCCACTTTGCCGGCGATTTGTTTAGGGAGAGCAATTAGCCGGGGAAGACTGGTCTGTAGTATGATTACATGTGCTTTTCGTTTGGACTATGAATCAGGTCGCTAGTTCGCTACCCTGAGAGAATGAAAGTCATGCCGGCCATGCATGTGCTAGGTGAGTCGCTGCTGTCAGCTGCCTGGCTCCAACAGAAGGCAATGGCCAAAAGATGCACAATAGACGAATAGAAGATGATGCTTACGTAGGAAGACTAGAAGAGGTTATGTTTATAACCCTCTATTTGTCCACCAAATCAATCAGTATGTATTCTATTTCTTCGAGGGTTATTACGTGGATTGTTGATTTTTTAGATAATAGATAAAATATTCGGCCACATCTATCAAAAGATAGAATCAAACCAATTATTAAAAAAAAAAGTCTCATCGCACAAATGACATAACAAGTTGCGACACAGGAGTAACAAAATAGAAAGTAATGTTTGTACTACGCAGTGCCAATTTTTCTTGCAGAGAGTCATCCGTGCGAACTAAAGAATTGTAGCGCCGCTGCACACATTTTTGTTTATAGCTGTTTATTACACACTCTATGTATAGTTCTTATTCTTCAGGTCACGTCGACACAAAAAAAAAAAAAAAAAAAAAAAACCGACAAAAACTATAGTTACTGTGATCATGGGGTTTAACGCAAGAAAACCAAACCTCCGGCTGTTAACAAACAAATAACAGTGGCTATAGAGGCGTCTAGCAGGAACCAAAGGCTTTATCGGAGCTATGGCGACTGAAGAAGTCCACTTTGGTTGTCAGGTGATTCTAGAGCTCAAGAAGGAAAAAATTAAGGGTTAAGTTTACTTTAAGACCTCCAATTATCACAAAAGTCTGAATTTAAACCTCTAACTTCAAAACCGGATAACATTGGCCCTCCAACTCTTGAAAAAGTTCACTTTTTAACCTTGGGCTGTTTTCTAGGCGGTTTTGCATGAGTGCTGATGTCAGCGATGATGTCAGCATTTATTTTTAATTTGCGAAATTAATATCTTTTTATCCGAAACTCCAAGTATAGCAAATA
>JAKNSH010334983.1:0-13201 GCA_027790015.1 Cymbopogon flexuosus
TTTTACTCCGATTACCCTCTAACTTTTTTTTGTTTTTGGATTTTCCCTTTAATAATATTACCCCTTGCTTTTTTGCTCCCCCCCCCCCCCCCTAAGCCGTGCAAACCTGCTACGGCTCCCTTGCTCGGGTGACGAGGGCCAAAGTGCCCCGGGGTGACGGCGCGATGGGGTGGAGGAAGGAGATGGTGGTGGTGGGGGGTTGGGGGGGGGGGGGGGGGGGGGGAGCAAAATAGCAAGGAGTAATATTATTAAAGGGTAAATCCAAAAACTAAAAATAGTTAGAGTGTAATCTGAGTATAAAATAAGTTTTAATGGATTATCCAGACGACGGCAGTAATTTAGACTTTTTTAAGATAACAACTAATCGTCTGATCCACTTTAAACATGCATGTTTCTTTCTCTTCCCCACCACACACACAGATGCAAACAAAGGTACTTCACCACTTGTGCTTTGGGGTGTTGGAATCATAGATCTCACAGCGGCAGAGCATGATTGGCTTAGCAAATCTATCGTGCTGCTTGTGCATAACTGTTCGAAAGATAGTCACTAGGAATCTGTCTCACATGCTTGCATTGACAATGATTTGGTATATCATATGCGCATGACACTAACAAGCTAGGACAGCTCGCGAGAGCAATCATGGTGGTAGAAGAAAGCCTAGAGCTCTCCTCTCGTCACACACCTCGTATATGAGTTTAGACAGCTCGTACTGCACTGATTAATACCATGACCAATCATACTGTTGTTGGTATGTGGAGACCAACTAAGCAGAAATAGAAGCACATGCAGTCGTTAGAAATGGAGGAGACTGAAGAATGAAGAGGAACTAACAAAAAAAATAGCACCACAACTACGCGTACTTGTGATCGAAAGTTAGTCGTTGCATTGGTTCATAGTTTCCTTGATTATTTAGGTGAAATCTATGACAAGCCCACACACATACTAGCACTATTACGACATAATTGATTTGTAGAAACACATCCATTTTTAAAGACAACTTATTTAAAACTATCTCTTATTTTTAGAGGCGGTATGTTCTAGATCTAGCTGCCTCTAAAAATATTTCTAGATGCAGCTAGATCTAGAGAGTTGCCTCTAGAGAAATAGGTGCAAAATGTTGTGCAATTCATAACATTCAAACGCGGTTCGATGAAGAGAAACCTTATATCAAAATTTTATATCTCGAAGATATCTATAACTATAGTTGATGAATTCTTTCCATTTAAAATCATTTAGATCTAACAAATTTTGCTTGAAGTTCTCACATTTGAAATAATCTATGGTCCTAAATTTAGTTTTTAAGTGCTCAAATTTTGAAATTTAAATTTTGAAATGGACTCAAACGTAGACATGATAAAAATCTGAAGATGTAGATCTCGTAGAGCTTTATAACTTTGTAGACGACAATATTTTTTATTGAAATCATTTATCCAAGAAAAATATATGTTTGAATTTTTCACATTTTGAAATACATTTTTTTCCAGATAACCTCGAATGAAGAAATGACAAAATCAAAGTTGTAGTGCTTGATGATATCTACAAATTTCCAGTTTGAACCATTTTCTTTTGAATTCTTTTGGGATCTCAAATATTCATTTAAAAATTTGGTGAAGTGAGTACAAAAGAAATATATCTTACCCTATAGTCATAAGTGACTTTAGGTGAAGGCGATTAGAGAAACTACATGCAAAGACCAGCCATATGTTGTAGGTTCTCAACTCCTGTTGGTCGCACGTGTACGTATTTCACGTGACTTGTAACTTCCCCCCGAATTATTTTTTGGCTTTTTTTTTTGCCCTGATTTATATTTTTAAAACAGTATTTATAGAAGCATGTTTTCAGCTGTACGAAATCAATTTGTACTAGCCCCCTCCCTCTATATAGGCTTTCTAGCATCTTCTCAAACATAGTTTTGTATAGTAGTATCCCTTTGTTTAGAAATTTTAGCATAGTACTAACCCTCCTCCTCCTTTTTGTATAGGAGTCCAGGTCATCCTTTACTAATGAACCGGAGCAAAGAAAAGAACATAACGTCTAGGTGTAGAATAAGTATTAATAATATTATGATATCAAATAATCATCATTTTATTTATTATATTATATTAATTTAATTTTATAAATATAATATGTGTAGTACCAGGGGCAGAGCCAGGCCCTTTTTGGGGATCAGCCGACCCCAATGAAATCTTGAAAATTCTTAAGAAACCCCTTGCATCTTTAGCTTAAGGCCATTGTTTTAGTGGAGCTGACCCCGATGCCATTTCTGGCTGGCTTCGCCACTGTGTAGTACTATACTACACCAAGTTTGTTCTAATGACATAATTTAATATTACTGTTTGGTAATTGCATTTCAGTACTGGGTGTAGTACTGACTGATACTAAGCACGTTCAATAGTCTTAGTGTTTTTTTTTTCTAGTCAATTTTGTCTTGGGGTGTAGAATAGCACTACCGTATATCTATGTATATATTTGATGAAATTATAGATATCTAAAAGTTAGTTTAGAAGTGCTATTTTGGACGAAGGCAGTACTCCCTCCGTTGCAAAATAAGTGTCGTTCTGGTTTCTCGAGAAATAATTTTGATTAATTATATGTTGAAATATATAAATATTTATGCTATGTAATTAATATCATCGGAAAGATCTTTAGGTCTAATTTTTTAACAAATTTATTTGGAGATACAAATATTGCACGTATTTTCTGTAAATTTAGTCAAACTTGTGACACGAAAACTTAAAATATCACTTATTTTGGAAGGGAGGGAGTACGTTGCACCTCATTGCAATTGGTTCATTTACACAAGATATACATACAGGGGCGAAGCTATGTGTAGTTGTTGGGGTCTACTGACCCCTATAAATTTGAGAAAATTCTATATAGAATCATTGTTTGCTAGTAGATTTTATGTGATGATCAATGGTGCTGACCTCGGTGACTTTCAAGCCTGGCTTCGCCCCTCTATACATAGCACCTAGAGCTACCAAGCCTGTTGCAATCGGTTTATTTATGTTGCAGGTGCTGCTATACATTGATGATTATCGCCGAGCCAACCGTTACATGTGCATGCAAACTCGTCCATGTTTGCTTGGTTGTTTTCTGGCTAGATTGATTCGACTGATGTTGATTTGTTATGAGAGAAAAATAGTGCTGAAAGACTGGCTGAAAGCGCTGATATGATCAAGCAAACAGGGCTATAAATCGAAGTACCTCGAAATTGATAAAGCACAGCCACCACTACCAACCATTTTTTTAAGATACGGTCAAAATTAATTTTTAAGGGTTATTTTCAAACCTACTACTACACTATCGATTGTAAAAATCAACTTTTAGAGGGATTATCTTCCCCATAAACAATTTTTAAAATCTAAATAATTGTTAAAACTACTACAAAATTTTTTGAAAACAATTATGTATGTCATTGAGGATACCAAATGGTCTGCGCATTGCCAGATTCAAGTCTCTTATGTTTTCACACGAGTGCATCCACATTGATTCAGAACCCATGATCTCTCTTACCACAGCACCATATAGTCCCTTGTCACTAAATATAGTATGTTATTTGTTAGTTTCTACGGATTTTGTATTGGATATTTGACCGCTGAAGGTTCTCAAATGAAAAGTTACAACTACATAGTGTTAGAACTCGTCGAGCACTATAACTTTGAAATAGGATATGTCTCCATTTTACATCATTTAAAAAATAAAATTCATTTTCAAAATATGAGAACTTAAAAATATATTCGAGCACCTAATGATCTTGAATAAAGAAAGTTGTCAACCATAAAGTTCTATATCTCATCAAACTCTATTATTTGATATTAAGTTTATCTTTATTCGTTAGAGTAAGTATCTCAGGGCTTGTGCTGGCAAGTTTTTCTTTGCTAATGCAAGAGAGTGAAAATGGCTTGTCTAATCTAACAAGGCAAAGTTTGCCCAGGCAAAGTTGATTAAAAGAACCAAACACACTAAAAATCAATTTCTAGGGATGGTTTGAAAGCTATAGTGCAACCAGACACTTGTGTAGACAATTTACTATATGAATCATTCCTAAAATTGATGACGATTGTAAATACAAATCATCTATATAGAGTGCATATCTTATTGTTGGGGAGAATTAGCTCTATGGCGGCCTTGAAAAACATGGATTTTAGGTGTATGACCTTTTTTTTTTTAACTTTGCTCTATGGCCTCAAAAGGAATTTTATTTGGCTCAATGGCCCCATCCGTTTTGGACAACTAAAGGTGTTGAGTCAAGGATAAGGATAAAAGACCGTTTTACCCCTCATGAAAAAATAAAATATAGATTTTTATTTGTTTGTTGTATATTTGGAGTAATTAAACAAATAAATTCACATGGAGCCAAATATACAACTAACAAAAACAACTCTGCATTTTCTTTTGCCAAAGGTACCTCTGTCCTGTAATACAATGCATTTTAGTTTGTCCTGAGTCAAACTGTTCCAAGTTTGATCAAATTTGTAGAAAAGAACAATAATATTTATGATGCCAAATGAGCATAATTAGATTTATTACGAGATATATTTTTATAAATGACTTGTTTGATCTATTATATAATAATATTCTTTGATATATATTTGGTCAACCTTCAACTAAGTTGACATAGGACAAACTATAAAACACTATATTACAGGACGGATGGAGTACTTTTTTACCCCCTCACTTAACATTGTTGGCTATCAAAATGGATGGAAGACCATAGAGCCATCATACAATATATATATTGGGGGGACCGTACAAGTCCTGCCGCGTAGTACATATTGTATGCTATATAGTATACTCTCCTTGTATAATTTAACAGTTTTATTTAAAATGTCTTGCTATGCTGTATAAAACGCTGTGTGCTCTGAGATTGTCACAGCGCAAACAAAGCTCCCTCACCAGACGCACCTCATAGCAGGCACGCGGGCGAAACGCGGAGCGATCGGCTGTTCTTCATCATGGTCGCATATGCAACCACGTTATACGTCGCGGCTCAAGCCCTGCAGCTGCAGGCGAGCTCCTTGCAGCCGCAGGTGGTGGCCGCCGTCTTCTTCACGTCGGCGGCGTGCACGGTGGCCCTAGCCGTCCTCCTGGCCTTGCTGCGGCTGCGGCCGCCGTGGTGGTGCGCGTGCGCGGTGTGCGAGGCGTACGTGACGGCGTCGTGGACAGCCGAGTTCGACAACCTCTGCGACTGGTACGCGCACCTCCTGCGGCGCGCGCCAGGCCGGACCGTGCACGTGCACGTGCTCGGCAACGTGCTCACCGCCAACCCGCCCACCGTCGACCACATGCTGCGCGGCCGCTTCGACAACTACCCCAAGGGCGCCCCCTTCTCGGCCATCCTCGCCGACTTCCTCGGCCGCGGGATATTCAACGTCGACGGCGACTCCTGGCTCTTCCAGCGCAAGCTCGCCGCCGCCGAGCTCGCGTCCCCGGCGCTGCGCTGCTTCGCGGCGGGCGTCGTGGCCTCCGAGCTGCGGTGCCGGCTCATTCCTCTGCTTCACTCTGCAGCCGGCGACGGCGACGACGGAGACAGCAGCGAGAGGGTGCTGGACCTCCAGGACGTGTTCCGCCGCTTCGCCTTCGACTGCATATGCAGGATCTCGTTCAGCCTTGACCCCGGCTGCCTGGAGCTGTCGCTGCCCATGTCGGCGTTCGCGGACGCGTTCGACACGGCGTCGATGCTCTCCGCGCGACGCGCGACGGCGCCCATGCACGTGTTCTGGAAGCTGAAGCGGCTGCTCAACGTCGGGGAGGAACGGGAGCTCCGCGACGCCATCCGCCTCGTCGACACGCTTGCCGCCGAGGTCATCCGGCAGCGCCGGAAGCTCGGCACCGCCGCCTCGGGCGACGACCTCCTGTCGCGCTTCATGGGCTCCATCAACGACGACAAGTACCTCCGCGACATCGTCGTGAGCTTCATGCTGGCCGGCCGTGACACCGTCGCCTCGGCTCTCACCGCCTTCTTCTTGCTGCTCTCTGACCACCCCGACGTGGCCACCGCGATCCGGGACGAAGTCTCCCGCGTCGCCGGAGACACAGACGGCCACGCCGCCACCATCACCTCGGAGAAGCTCAAGGACATGCACTACGTGCACGCGGCGCTGCACGAGTGCATGCGGCTGTTCCCACCGGTGCAATTCGACTCCAAGTTCGCGGCCGGCGACGACATGCTCCCTGACGGCACGTTCGTCGCCAGGGGCACCAGGGTGACCTACCACGCCTACGCCATGGGCCGCATGGAGTCCGTGTGGGGCCCCGACTGCGCCGAGTTCCGGCCGGACCGTTGGCTCCACGACGGCCGGTTCGTGCCGGAGAGTCCGTACCGGTACCCGGTCTTCCAGGGCGGCGTGCGTGTCTGTATCGGCAGGGAGCTCGCCATCATGGAGATGAAGTCCGTCATCGTCTCCGTCGTGCAGAGCTTCGACATCGAGGCGGTCGGCCGGAGCTCCCACCGGCCAAAGTTCGCGCCGGGTCTTACCGCCGCATTCGCGGGGGGCGTGCCTGTCAGAGTGCGGCGGCGAGCTCGCCGTGCCACCGAGCTCCGACGACCACCGAGTTAACGTGTCACCACGGCACGCACGCACGATCTGTTCGTGGTATTCTTCTCCGCTTGGCATCGTGACGACGACACGGTTTGGCGAGTGAGTGCGGTGGGTTCTTGGCCTCCACTGGAGTCTGAAGATTCCTCCGATAAGGTCGTCTGGTCATGGCACAACACGGACGGGATTAGTCTAATCCGATGCCCGACGGCACTAGTTCTCGCACATGCATAAAAGGGGGCGGCGTAAAGTCGCCTCTGCATGTCAGCATGTGTGCTATTCTTTCCAACTTGAAAGCAGATTTGTCGAAAAGAAAATTTGCAGATTCAAATGCATGCACATCTAGATGCTCTAGCTTTCTCGTGGACATTTTCTATGAGGAAGGAACTTCAACTATTGCAAGGTGGTCGGACAGCAAATTAGAAAAATTGAAGTTGATATTCTTTATTTATTCCAGCTCAGGCTTAGCTCGTTGGTTAGATTTGTAAGAGCAAGTATAATAATGTGTTTATAGTCAAATTAGTCAGCAAATTTGATGATGTGGAGGAGAGAAGGGAGGAGAGAGAAGAGAGCTTGGCTCTTATTTTGGCACCAAGCTGGGCACGGATGCATAGATATAAGTGGGTCCTAATAGAGATAAATGTGAGGAGGAATAGTGAAGAGAATGAAAACATGTCATAATAAAAAATGTTTAAAGCCAAATAAGAGACTAACTATTGTACAGCTTGGCTCTTATTACTTGGCTTATAGCCAAGTGTTTGGCTCTATTATTGACCTTGCTCTAAGATGGAACCTTCACCAGGTTCGAGTTTTTTATGTGTCAATCCTATGGCGGTTTGCTGTCCTGTGTCTTCGTTCGACAGGTGTTCATACGCACAGTACTTTATACTTTCTCTGTGCTAAAAAGAAAGATATTTTAGGTTTTTGTGCTACAAGTTTGACTTGTACTAAATACGTGCAATATTTATATTTCTAAATAAATTTATTAAAAAAACTAGATTCAAAGATTTTTCTAATGATACTAATTATATATTATAAATGTAGTGTTTTTAATACTCCCTCCTTTCAAAAATCTCCATCATATTAGCCTTTGAGGCAATGACCATGGAGAGCCTTGGTTTGTATTTAATAGTCCCGAATGCACTAAGTAAAGGAGTGAGTAGCGAATGAGCAATATATGCAGACAAGGAGCAATAAATGCTCAACGAGTATGAGTGGTTCCTGGTGCTTTAGGACTTAAGCAACCCATGGTCCCAACATAATATGATGGAGATTCTTGAAAAAAATATTTTTTGCTTAGATGATGGAGATTTTTGAAAGGAGGGAGTATATAATTGCCGGCAGTTGTTTCTCGGGAAGCGAAAATATCATTTATTTTGGGACTGAGGGAGTAGTGTGCAAGGATGTGTTCAAAGTGATGAAAGTCTGATGTAAGCATGCAATTGTAATGTGTGTTTCAATAAAAATAAAAGAAAAAATGTAGCTGAGTTTGATTACATTGAAATCCCATTGCTAAACAATATTAGGATTGGATGTGTTAACAGAAGTAGCGCATATTGTGATTGTGCATGTGCTTATACGAGTATATGCGTTTACATTTATATATGTTTGATAAAAAGAATAAAAGTGTAAGTCACTTGGGTAGCTATGCTATTTTATAGCTAGTGATGTGAACCAGCTTTGACCAGCATTTATATAACATATATATGACATTTAAAATAAAAAATTTATGTGCTTTTTCATCTAAGAGTACTAACATTGATCTTATTCGAATAACTAACATTTTACATATTTATGTTTGAAATTTAAAACGTTTAGCATCTGTTTGGAAACACCTAAGATTAATTATTAGTGAGGAAGACTACTGTCTGAATTCAAAAAAGAAAGAGAAACTGCGGTCTCCCTATAAGGAAAGAGCTGGAGATCTAGAAAAAACTTATGTGTAGATATGTTGTTATTTGGATCCAAAAATAGGAAAATGGGAAGGCAAAACGCTTGCCGGATCCTATGCATATGAACCAGATCCCTGAACCGGATGGAAACAGTGCACATGTGCTCCTGCGCGGCCGGGCCTCATGTGTGGGGCTGGTACCACTGTTGGATCGATGCTAGTACCTTTTTAAGTACTATCATGGAGGTATTTTTTTTTCTCAAAAACTCTCTTGCTAACTGATGGTAGTTGGCATATGATGACGGCCATGTGGAGTAGTACGTACGCCGTTCATCCCCACAAGCCACAACCCGTTTGCTAATGTGCACGTTTTCTTTAGCTGGGGAATAAAGCAGCGAGGAACAAAATCATTATTGATCCTAGCTCAGTGTCATGTGTCGGGTACCACATTCGTTTGTATCGATCCGTCTTGTTGCGGTTCAGGGCATAAATTAGTTGGGCACAGACTCGAATGCAATGCTCGCTCTGTGAATTGATGCTAGAACTTGGTTGAAGGGGAACCTAGGGGCTTGTTTGGATTACATCCAAATTCAAAAAGTTTGAAAATTTGATATCATAGTACTTTCATTTGTATTTATCAATTATTGTTCATTTATAAATTAACTAGGTTCAAAAGATTCGTTTCATAATTTACAACCAAACTGTATAATTAATTACTTTTTATCTACATTTAATGCTCTTTATATATGCATTTTTGACCGAAGTCAGCAAGGAAAATCCTAGCCGATTTTTTAATTTTTTGCTCTATATGTGTATGCATCCATATTGATTGATGCGATAGAGAGTGTGTAAATATTATGGAATTTTGAGTAATCCAAACAAGGCCTAAGTGGTAGATTGTATTGATAGCTACGATTGGGAGATATAGTATATATCATGCTAACATATGAGATTGTCTTAAAGTCTAAGAACTAAAAAAACATTTGGAACTCTTTTCTTTAGATTACATAGGTCGCATCATAACATATAGATGTCCAACATACGCACGCACACTTATTCTTATGAACACATATAGGCAAACCCTGCCTCTATAAGCATCTTCAAAAAACTGAGCCAACAAGTTTAAATAACTAGGCAATGAATCGCAAACTAACCTCTCTGTGAAAACCCGTGCAAACCACGGCAAAAAGGTCATCTAAATTTACCAAAAAAATTACACATGTACGTAGATGATATGATGATACACAACCTTATAAATATCTTGACTTTGTTTGTGAGATATAAAATAACAAATTTCTAGCATACTTTATTACCGTGGTTTACACGGATTTTTATGAAGGCATGGTTTCCACCGGATATACTTCTCAACTATAAATTGCTAGGTCCCATATATAGGGGCTATTTTTTTATAAGAAATAACTTTGTTTATTATTTACAGAGGTGAACATTTTTAGAAGTCACTTTTATAAATGATGAAGCGTCTAAGACAACACTCGCATCTGTTAATCATTCGTTTAAGATGACAGAAATCACAAAGTAGTTTGTCTTTGTTAATCAACTAATTAGAGACAATCTGTGCTTCTAAAAATGTCTATTAATAGAGGTGGGCATTTTCACTCTAAAAACAACTAGGTCTGTCTCTAGAAATAATCCTTGCATAAAAAATAGTACATAATCTTAGACATATAATGTACAAAAATTGTGAATCTTATTAATTAAGTTATATATATTTTTATTAAAAACCACCTAATATCCTGGATAACTTTTTTTTCAGTCTGCACCTGTCTGTATCCCGCCACCACAAATAAATAAATAAATAAATGTACAAAAATACAACCCACATGCTGCGGTGACATATGAAGGCTAAACAAATCGATCGATGGAACTCTCAGAAGGCACTGGAACAGCGTAGAGGGACCAGACTATTTAATTTGTTCCCCGGCCCGCCTTTTGCAGAAGAACCTGATTGATTACCTAATAATAAACAGGGCGGCAAACTCCGTCGGGTAGCCGGCTGGTCGACACTGGACACACCAAGGTTCATGTGATTAATGGTCAGGGTGCCATTATAAAAAACTCTGGATGAGATTAGCTTTCTGAAAGAGAATCTCTGTCATAGATCTGCATGGTATTTCTTTTAAGTTTTCCGTGGGAACGAGCGCCTTCGATCATGACTGTACCACCACCGTTAGTTGTGACGATTATACTAGTAGTAGCTATGTGAGCGCAACGGACAAAAGCACAGGTGCGAGATGCCATCTATCTCATCACACGCCCATCGTATCGTATACTATAATAAAGTGATTAGTCCAGTACGTAGTTTATAAAACTCAGCTCGTTGCGTGCGTGACCCCTGTAAGATTCGCGCTGGATTGCAATTTTTATATGACTAAAAAACAAGTGTTGCATACTCAACATCGCAATACTGCGTGCGCGGCAGAGCGCTCCAGTCCACTGGAATGCAAATGCAATGCAACAATGGTCCCCTGCTGCTGCATCAGCATGAATAATGAATGAAATGAAATAAAGTAGTGCAACTTTCCGGACACATAGGACGTGTTTGGTTTCTATCTTCAACAAGTCTGGCTAGCAAAACGTAGCCAGGCCAGTCCTAGCCTGGTTCAACGAAGCCAACACATATTGTTTGGTTGTCTGCATTGGGTTAGCCTGGCTAGACAAAGATTGTGTTTGGTTCTCTCACTGGTCTGTGTACAGTCACCTCTTCCCTGAGCTGGTGAACTCACCCCTTTGAGGCATTTTGTAGAACACCTGGTGACCGTCTAGCAACAGTAGCAGCAGTAGCCGCCAGATCCACGCCATCAGTGCCGCCAGCCAGATCCACACAGCCAGGCAGAGAGGGTGGCCGGCCGGAGAGGAGCAGCTCCGCTCACCGCCGTCGCTCCTCCGCTCGAGCAGCTCCGGCCGCCGACCACGCAGCGTCGCCCTCGAGCTCCGCCAAAGGGATGCGGAGGAGGCGAAGCAGCCCAGCGCGGAGAGGATGGGGACGGCGCGCCCTCGAGCTCCGCCGCCGACCGCGTGGGCAATCTCCGCCCCGGGCGCGCAGGCGGCTCACCGGCCGCGCTGGCGAGCTCGACCACGACCGCGCGGGCGAGCCCCGACGCCGGGCCGCATGGGCGAGCTCCGCCTCGGCCGTCGCTTCCGTTCAGCGGTAGCGCCGCCTCCGGGCGGACATTGCGCCACACCCGCCGCGCAGGCCACCGGGAGCTCGTCCTCGGGGAGCTCGTCCCGCCCGTCGTGGAGCTCTGCGTCACGGAGATGGAGAGCACAGCGTCGGCGACGTCCTTAGCCGGCGGGGGCGGTAACAACCAACCGACGCCCACGGCCTCCATCGGCCTCTGTAGAGGAGGGAGATAGGGCGGGGGTCACGGTGAGACAAGGCAAGCGGGAGGTGACCCGAGCAGCACCACCGGCTGGCCCTGGCCTGGCTCCAGGAGAACGACCGATTTGGTCGTTCATTCCTGGCCAGGCTAAGGGGTCACTTTTGGCCAGGTCTAGCCAGGCCAGGACCACTTGCAAGAGTTCCAAACAAGCTGAATTGCGCCCCAAGCCGACCTGGCCAGCCTTAGCGCAGGTTCCAAACACGCCCATATATGGTTGGGCCCAATATATACTCCTGGAGCTGAATTCGTTTGTTGGGTTCTAGAAGTTTACAGCCCAATAAGTACACATCTCCAGTTCATGTTCAGTTCAAATCAACATAGTCTGCTAAAAAAAAAAGGTTCAAACGAACATAGTCGCAGCCTCGCGGGTGAGTGAACCGATCATATATCAGTAGCCTTCCCATCCGGTTTAAGTGCTCGACTTGGTACGGACGCTCACCTTTTTTTTCTGGATTTATTTTAGAAATCTCCAGAGTTTATGCTTTAAGTGCTAAGTGATACTTCCATCGATAACAAGAGGATACGGTGACTTTGGAATTCTCCAGATTTATCGGCTCACTATCCTTCGGAGATGCTCATAGGGGTAGGGTTTACGTATGGATGACCCCCATAATATGCACCTCTCGCTCGTAACAACGTACGAACACGGGTACTCCCTCCATTTCAAATTCTAAGTCATCCTAAAAATTTTGGAGAGTCAAAACATCACAAGTTTGACCAAAATTATATATTAGAATTATGAAAATTTGTGACATTAAATAGGTATATCATGAAAATATAATTAACAAAAATCTAATAATACTTAGTTGACATCCTAAATACTACTATCCTATCACATAAATTTGATCAAACTTAAAATGCTTTGACTTTCCAAAATTCTTAAAACGATTACAATTTAGGGAGGTAGTAATATCTATTTGGTATTATAAATGGTAAGTAGCTTTCCACACAAATTTAGTTAAATTTATATTCGCCTTTCATGGAAAATGCTAATCGCCTTTCTTCCACCAACAAAACGTGCACTACGTACGTACGCCGACATAGCACAGGGGCCAGGCGGCAGGCAGCCACGTTCTCTTCTTCAAGTCACAGTCAGAACTCTCGGCGATCGGGTTGGTTGCCAGTGGCCTAATCAATACAGTATTATTACCAGTTCCATGAGTAGGCGTGGTGGGATGGAATCACTTCCATTTTCAGGAAGCTATGGCACGAGGCAGGAGTAGGAGGATGCTGCGAACGTGATCAAGCGATGCGAGGGTAACACTGGTTGGGAGAGCTACGCGTGTATGGGCCTGTGCACGTGATGAAAACCGACTCGTGTCGTCCCGCCGAAAGGCGAAAGCGAGAGCCTACGGCGCACCAAGCT
>JAKNSH010335083.1:0-10361 GCA_027790015.1 Cymbopogon flexuosus
GGACCACGGACGCTCGGACCCCGCACGTCATTGAAAAACCGAGGCCGAGAAGTAGAGAAGTCCCGAAACCCGAACCCCTGCTCCAAGAAAGAAGCTATAAAGGCGGGCCCTATCCCCTGACCCCTCCTCGTCTTCATCTTCACTTCGGCGGCCTCCGAAGCCGAACGAACACCCGCAAATATCTGTCGCCGTCTCGCGAACAGCACCAACCGCATCGTCGAATTCGACCGCCATGGCGAGCCAGGGCGAGTCGTCTTCCTCCGATCCGTGAGTACCCGCTCCGATCTGGCCGCTCGCACCTAGGGCTCAGATCTGTCGTTTTCGGTGCGAGAAGAGGGTTTTGGGGGGGATTTTGTTGGTGAATTTTTTTTTTGACACTGTTGGTGGTGTGTGTGTGGAGCAGGAAGGGGAAGAAGGATTACTCGACGGCGATCCTCGAGAGGAAGAAGTCGCCGAACCGGCTGGTGGTCGACGAGGCCACCAATGATGACAACTCCGTCGTCGCCCTGCACCCGGACACCATGGAGAGGCTCCAGCTCTTCCGCGGTGACACAGTCCTGCTCAAGGTACGGATGAGCTCTTAACCTAACCGTTTCGATCGGATTGCGGGGTCTCGTTTGTGGTGGTGATTGCTTACTGTGTAGATTATAAGTCCGTTGTGAAAGCTGTGACCTTTGCCACTGTCAGTCTGTTAATTGTAGTCATAGATTTGGGGAAACTAAATGCTTGGTTGGTGAGGTATTTATAAATAATAGTCGGTTACGTTTTGGAATTGTTGACCTTGCTGTGATTTTCTAGTATTGGTTGAAGAGTAGGTTTGTGATGACTGATGGGAATTGCAGTACATGGCTTTGGTAATAGTATGTTCCTGGTTTGTTTTAGTCATGTGTGTGAGAATTTAACATGGTAGAGTTCCCGACCCTGTAGGACTGTAATTGTATGATAGTGCATAAATCTATGCTTTCCTCATGACCAAGTTAAATTGTGCGGCAGCAAATAATTCTGTGCTTTTGTCCTGATCAATCTATATGCAGCTAGGTATGCCACTGTACTTTTGGACATGTTACATTAAGTTTCCATTGTTCTGAATTTTAAGTTTTGAACCTGTAACATACATGCTCTACATGTATGTTATGATGAGGCAGGCTTTTTTTTATGATGATGCTGTGAGGTTAATGGAATTGCTTTTTATGGATGATAATTACCCCTATACAGCTGTGCTTTGAATTTGGGACTGGTGTGAGATAATATGTGGTCACTACCACTTGATTCTTGTTTCCTGACATTCTGTGTAACTTCATTGCAGGGTAAGAAGAGGAAGGACACTATCTGCATTGTGCTTGCAGATGACACATGCGAGGAGCCAAAGGTCCGGATGAACAAGGTTGTCAGGAAGAACTTGAGGGTGCGGCTTGGTGACGTGGTATCTGTCCATCAATGCCCAGATGTCAAATACGGGAAGCGTGTGCACACGCTTCCAATTGATGACACCATTGAAGGCATCACCGGCAACTTATTTGATGCCTTTCTGAAACGTGAGATTTCTTTATCACCTTCTTGTGTTCTCTTAAAAACCTATTTTGACAGATAAATACACAAAATTTACTTTAGTGCACATTTAGTTGTAACTATTTATTTATTTATTTATTTATTTAGTTTTATGTGTGTTGGAAGATGGTATTTTTTGGGTACTAAACAAGCTCAGTTCTGAGTTGCCTAGGTGTTAGGTAGTGTTTCCATGATTTGGTTGCATCTCTGAACTATCATCATTTATTCTGCTTACTTGGTTATATTATTGCATTGTTGGTAAACGGAGTATGCAATACCTTGATAGATATCTGACCATCTGTAGATGATAGACTACTGGGCAACCTACAATTCGTTCTTAACTTGCTAGTCTGATTTGATGTGTTCTCTTCTGCCATAGTCAGTTTCATTTTGTTTTTGCTAAATAAACTTTTCAGCATACTTCCTTGAAGCCTATCGTCCTTTGAGGAAAGGAGACCTTTTCCTAGTCAGGGGTGGCATGAGAAGTGTAGAATTCAAAGTCATAGAGACTGATCCTCCAGAGTATTGCATCGTTGCACCAGATACAGAAATATTCTGTGAGGGTGAGCCTATTAAGAGGGAGGATGAGGAAAGACTTGATGAGGTTGGCTATGATGATGTTGGTGGAGTTAGAAAACAGATGGCCCAAATCAGAGAACTGGTTGAACTTCCACTGCGTCATCCCCAGCTTTTCAAGTCTATTGGTGTGAAGCCACCAAAGGGCATTTTGCTGTTTGGGCCTCCTGGATCTGGCAAGACCCTTATCGCTAGAGCTGTAGCTAATGAGACAGGTGCTTTCTTCTTTTTGATCAATGGACCAGAAATCATGTCGAAGCTAGCAGGAGAAAGTGAAAGCAATCTAAGGAAGGCATTTGAAGAAGCTGAAAAAAATGCACCTTCCATCATTTTTATTGATGAGATAGATTCCATAGCTCCAAAGAGAGAGAAGACCCATGGAGAAGTTGAAAGGCGTATTGTTTCACAGCTCTTGACTCTTATGGATGGTCTCAAGGCTCGTGCACATGTTATTGTCATGGGTGCCACAAACCGTCCAAACAGTATCGATCCTGCTCTTAGAAGGTTTGGTAGGTTTGATCGTGAGATTGATATTGGTGTTCCAGATGAAGTTGGACGCCTTGAGGTTCTCCGGATTCACACCAAAAACATGAAGCTGGCTGAAAATGTAAGTGACCTTTACTGATATTTATGTAAACACTAGTTTTCTATATGTTATTTATTTAGTTCTATAAAACCTATATCAAATTCTCAATTATAATACAATACTGTTGCAGGTTGACTTGGAGCTCGTTGCGAAGGATACCCATGGTTATGTTGGTGCTGATCTTGCTGCCCTTTGTACTGAAGCTGCTCTTCAATGCATCCGTGAGAAGATGGATATTATAGATCTCGAGGATGAGACCATAGATGCTGAGATATTGAACTCTATGGCTGTCTCAAATGACCATTTGAAAACTGCACTTGGGACAAGCAACCCATCTGCTCTGCGTGAAACTGTGAGTATCTGTCGGACTAACCTCTTCTGCGTGCTGTTAATACTTTTCTACTTGTTCCTGAAGCTAACCTTGAACTTAATTCATCAGGTTGTTGAAGTTCCCAATGTCTCTTGGGAAGATATTGGTGGTCTGGAAAATGTTAAGAGGGAGCTACAGGAGGTATTTTGGTTTCATATATTGGTTCTTCTGTCAAATTGCCATTACTTATGTCGTTTACTTATAACGATCTTCAAATTCTTGCAGACTGTTCAATATCCTGTGGAGCATCCTGAGAAGTTTGAAAAGTTTGGCATGTCTCCTTCAAAGGGTGTTTTATTTTATGGCCCTCCTGGTTGTGGCAAGACTTTGTTGGCCAAGGCAATTGCTAATGAATGCCAGGCTAACTTCATTAGCGTGAAGGGTCCAGAACTGCTAACCATGTGGTTTGGTGAGAGCGAGGCCAATGTCCGTGAGATTTTTGATAAGGCTAGGCAGTCTGCTCCATGTGTCCTCTTCTTCGACGAGCTTGACTCCATTGCTACTCAGGTATAGTCTCTCAGTTATGCTCATGTGCTCACACACCGATACGACCTGTAAGTGAATTGTAGCTGACAATTGTTGTGAATTTCAGAGAGGAAACAGTGTTGGTGACGCTGGCGGTGCTGCTGATAGGGTGTTGAACCAGCTGCTTACTGAGATGGATGGCATGAATGCCAAGAAGACTGTTTTCATCATCGGTGCAACTAACAGACCAGATATCATTGACCCTGCCCTGCTGAGGCCAGGGCGTCTTGACCAGCTTATCTACATTCCTCTACCTGATGAGCAATCTAGGCTTCAGATCTTCAAGGCCTGCCTCAGGAAGTCTCCTGTGGCCAAGGATGTTGACTTGAATGCTCTTGCCAAATACACCCAGGGTTTCAGCGGTGCAGATATCACTGAGATCTGCCAGCGTGCTTGCAAGTATGCGATCAGGGAGAACATTGAGAAGGTAGTAATCCCTTTGCTCAGAATTGGTTTTGCAGCATTGGTTATGCAGAGTAATATGCTTGTTTGCTAACCGAGACATCTGATTTCAGGATATTGAGAGGGAGAGGCGCAGGAAGGACAACCCTGAGGCTATGGAGGAAGACGAGGTTGACGACATTGCTGAGATCAAGGCTGCCCACTTCGAGGAGTCCATGAAGTTCGCCCGCCGCAGTGTAAGCGATGCCGACATCCGCAAGTACCAGGCCTTCGCCCAGACACTCCAGCAGTCTCGCGGGTTTGGCAGCGAGTTCCGTTTCCCCGGCCAACCGACAGCAGCTGCAGGCTCTGCTGGTGCGGCCGATCCCTTTGCATCCGCTGCGGCAGCAGCTGACGATGATGACTTGTACAATTAGATAGATTGCAGTCCCGTTGTGACGCATCTCGATACTTCCCTAAGTTATATATGCTTATATTATATGTTGATCTGAGAATATTCTAAGACATGGAGTCTCTGTACCTATATACAATTATGTTAATATTTTGGTAGGTCCTTCAAATCATGCCATCATGCTTGCCCGGTGCCTTGATTGTGTTAATCTGAGGAAAAATGGCCAATTCTTCCGATGTGTATGAATAGGTTTAGTTTGCGTTGGCTGAACAATAAGCCAACTAAAACTTGATACTTGAAGAATTTTTAGCTATGAATTGTTTGATAAAGTTTTCTACAGAAGAATTCTAAAATTAGCAAGTTCCATCTGAAAGAAATAATGGCGAAGAAGGCGTCTTTAGCGATTCAGAGTGCTTTAATGTGATCGCTTCTTTATTAATTATATATTTTCATAATATAACTTTATATGATGTAATGATTCTTTATAATTTTTTTATAGTCAAACTTAAAATGCTTTTAACTCTCAAAAATTCTAGAATGACTTATTTGACGGAGAGAGCAGTGCTTTGTAGAGCACGTAAGTGGGCCCGGTCGCCCTATCAGAATCGCCTTGTACACGGCCCACCATGTCAGGCAGGGTGGGCGATCCCGAATATAACTGTCCACGCCAGCCAGCCAGGCAGAGCAGAATTCAAATTCGCAGCGCCTCCTATTCTGCTCCACGGCGATCACCAGTTCACCACTGCCGCCGCCGCCTCCTCGCTCAAGCCCGCTCCGGGCAGCAGGCCATGAAGCTTAAGATCAACAAGGCGTGCGACCTCGGCTCCATCTCCGTCCTCCCTCCCCGGTGAGATCTCCGCTCTCCAATTCCGCACGCTCTCGCCGCGGCTGCTCCCGTTTTTCTGACACATGCGATCGCTTCGTCCTTGTGTTTCTGATGCTTTCAGTAGGACCGGAGGTAGCGGCGGCGCAGGCGGGGCGGGTTCCTCCGCCGTGGCCGTGGCGGCGGGGTCGCAGCAGCGGTCGCAGTCCATGTCGCAGCAGTCCTTCTCGCAGGGCCTTGTGGGGAGCGGAGGCGCGTCGTCGCTCCTGCACTCGCAGTCGCAGATCTCGCAGGCCTCCCTCGACGAGAACGTCCTCAGCCTCCACCTCGCCTCGCCCAAGCGCGATCAGGTCCCGTCTGCACCCATTCCTCCCTCGTCGCTGTTCATGTGTGCTGATCGGGGGATGTGAGTATCGTGCTAGTTGTAGCAGCTTGATCGTTCTGGATTAGTTGCTTCAGGTGATTTCAGTTGTGCTTCATCGATGCGTGTAAACAACAGTTCAAATTGATGCGTTGCCACTTTTAATCCCAGAATTCATAAAAGCATGTTCTGCCTGAGGACCTTTCAGGTTTGCTAGTTAGCGGCCTCAGTTGCAAAATTTTGTAGGATGCAGAACCGCAGCACAAAGATATAGATTCTCCACTTTCCAACAGTTTAGCTGACTAATCAATTCTGATCAGTAAAAGTGTTTGCTCTGGTACTAGCACCATCTTGACATCTCTTTGATTCAGCATGTACTGAAGCTATCAGGGAGTAGATCCCATATTCCCACCTTGACTAAGACTGTTTTAACTTTTGAATTCGTATGTCTGATTGAAATTATGGTTCGATTATGTGAGTCTAGCAATATGCAATTTGGTCACGATATTTTCTGACTCTCAGCAGTGACTTATGCTCTTTCTGCTCTTTCTACCCAATGTGACAATGTACTTTCTGCTCTTTATGCCCAATGTGACAATGCTCTTTCATGCCTGCCCAATGTGACAATGCTCTTTCTGCTCATGTTTCGCTGTGCTTATTGTACAATTATGACCTCCATTTTCTTTTGCTTGGTGATCAGAGATTCGGGTTACATGATGACTCATCCAAGAAGATGCCATCGTTGCCTGTCAGCTCGGCTTCTTGTGTGCGAGAAGAATCTCAGCTGCAACTGGCAAAAACATCAAGCAACCCTGTCCATCGATGGAACCCTTCTCTTCCTGACGGGAGATGTAAACCCTACAGATCCCTGTGCTGCGTTTGGTAGAATTTTCAATTTAGTCATACGAGCATAGTAGTATTTCAGAAAAGACAGGTGGCACAGATTATTGTGTTTTAATTAGGTTCATTCTTCTTATCTTAATTCACTGTGTATCCAGACTAACAGGCAGTGTTTTAACAGGTGTGGTTCCTACTGAGGACGTTGAGCGCAAATTTCAGCATATGGCAAGTTCGGTGCATAAGGTAGGGATGGTGCTCGATTCAGTGCAAAACGACGTTATGCAGTTAAACAGAGCCATGAAGGAAGCCGCACTAGATTGTAAGTCCTATTGGTACCTGAATTTGGTACCGCAGAAGTTTCTCTTTGCTTATGGGTTTTTGCACTATAATTATGTTCTGGCGCATCACTGAAAGTATGCATGTCATATTTAGCTGGAAGCATACAGCAAAAGCTTGTTGTCCTGGATACTTCGCTTCAGAAAAATGTAAGCATAAATGATGCTTATGTCCTTCATCTTCCTGCATTTGACAGACAACGAAGTTTCACTAATTTATTTATGCTGTTACAGCTTAAGGGACAAGATGATCTTAAAGCGCTTGTTGAGAGCAATACTAAAAGCATCTCTGCTCAGCTGACTGTTCTGAACTCTGTTGAGAGTAACACCAAAAGCATCTCTGATCAGCTGACTACTGTTCTGAACTCCGCTGAGAGTAACATGAAAAGAATCTCTGATCAGCTGACTGTTCTGAACTCCCACTTCAACAAACTGGATGAGATATCCTCAACCCTTTCAATCTTTCCGAAACAAATAGAAACAGATTTAAAGCAACAGCAGAGCGACATCCTCAGAATTTTTAGACAAGACATGGAGGTAGCCCTTGGGTTTCTTATGCTATGATTCACCTCTAATTTTGATATGAATCCATTAGTTCCATTTGTATTTTGGGTTCTTCTGATGGTTGGCATGTGCGCACAAATAATTAGCTTACCGACTTGCTAGTTTGAGTTTCCCTGTCTTTTTGAAAAGAATTCCAGGTTTGGCTTCACATAAACATACAAGCTAGCTCAAATTTGGACATGGCTAAAATTATATGGTCAATCTCGCATTCTATTTTGCATTCTGAAACCATGCCACTCGTATTCCGTTTTGCATTCTGAAACCATGTCACTTGGGCTACTCAAAAAGATAATGTAGAGCCACGGTTTGGACACTGTCTGATCATTGCCTCTTTGTGCAGGAGATTGTTGGAGATGACAGATTTCTCAACAGTAAGATGGATGTAATCCAAATGCCCATAGTAAGGTCCCTGATCTTAGTTTAATTGGTTTCCTATATGACAATGAATCCAAGCCATAGTAAGGTCCCTGAGTTGTAGTAATTTCATTGTACTAGCATGGCTTGGATTACATCAGGGAACTCATTACTATAGTAAGCAAGTCAAAGTTCCATCTGTATCTCCTCTCTTAGTTTTTATGTTCTTCATCTTGACTGAAGGACCAGAGATGCACAACCAATAGAAGGTCCCTGATGAACCAACTACCAGTCGATAGAAATGAAAAGCCCCAGGTGAACCAAACACCAGAGGTAACCGGGGTGAGCCAAACACCAGTAGCAAGCTTGGTGAACCAAACACCAGCAGCAAATGGAAGGCACCTGGTGAGCCAAACACCAGCAGCAAATGGGAAAACTCTGGTGAGCCAAACATCAGTAGCACATGGAAGATCCCAGATGAGCCAAGTACCAGCAGCAAATGGGAAACCTCCGACCAACCAAATACCAGCACCAAAAGGAAGACCCATGATGAGGCAGAAAACTGGAGAAAGCGGAAGGCCCCAGATGAACCAAATACCTGTAGCAAGTGGATGGACCCATACAAACAAAATACCCACACCGGAAGTGTAATATTCTCAACTCAGTTTTATACGTTAATAGATAATGTTTTGTTCTTGTAAAATGCAGCATTGAACTAGGACTTCTCTTAATCGTTGTTAATCAAAATGCATAGTGGCTGCTCTAATCTTGATATCCTTAACAAAATTGGTGTTGATATTGTTATGTGCTAACCTGAAACCTGATTAAAGTTTCATCATTGGGTCAAGTGCATGTTCTTTTAAAAAGGCTGATTTCTTTTGCATTACATCTGGTTCATAACATCAGTTCAAGTATTGAAATGGCAGCATGTTCAAAGGCTATTGCATTGCAATGTTGGTTGGTTGTATTAACCTTGCAAATTTTTCTTCTGAGTTTTATTGGTTTCCTATATGACATTATGAGTTGTAGTAATTTCATTGTACTAGCATGGCTTTTATTTTTCCCATTTTCGTTGATTTTCATCATGTAAGGTTAAGTTGTTTCTTGTCAGTTGCATTACTTACACCACTGACACTTTATGATTATATATACTAGCACTGTATTGTAGCTGCAGTTTTTGTTGTAGCTGCATTTAAGTGGTGTTTGGAATATTGCCAAGCAGAAGCTTCAGAAACTGCTGCTTTTGAAGTTGAATGAACATCCATCCTTAGAACCATGACCATTTGATAAGAGGTCACTTTATTGCATCTAGTTAATAGTCTTGATATGTTCATCGTTTTTTCATGTGGAAGATGGCAGGATGTTCTAGCCTGTAAACCTTTCATGGTCTATTGACCTCGGTTAATGGACGGGGGCTCGGCCTTAAAACTCTAAAAAAAATGTTCTAGACTGATTTTAGTTAAACCAGATTAGTTTGGTGTTTTTCAGGTGCATCACAGACATAACAGCGGTTTCTGGATTTTGCTCTTCTGTGTCTTTGTCTGATGATTGTATCGTGTTGTGACTAGAGGCTTGCTTACTGATGGCAGGCATCCTGCACCTTTGGTGTGCCCTGCAAATGCCGCAGCAGACCCGAAGGCGAAGGTAGACGGCGGAAAACTGCAAGTGCTTCCCCAAAAGCTAACTGGTTCTAGATCCAGGGTGACACCTAAACAGGAAGAGGGGGCGAGTACAAAGTTCAGCCGGGCAGCGGCGACTGAGAAGGTAAAAACCTGCAGACCGCAGTGGTACTTTGGCAACTAGCTAGAGCACGCGCTTTGCCTGGCTTTTTGTGTCGATGAACGTCGGAGCATGTGTGTGATGGAGGGTTGCTTGTGAAACTGCAAAACGCATGCAGGTGGTGATATTCATCGAGGACTCTGACGATGACAACGACGTCCGTGCTTCCTGCGTGATCCTCAGGTCATCAGGATCAGGTAACACGTACTGGAGGGCAAGCATTTCAGTTTCAGGTCGCTTATTGTATAGAACTATAGATACGTGCGTGGTTTGGACTGAACAACAAAGACGCTGGCTTTATTTGTGCGTGCAGGTACAGGTGCAGGTGCTGGTACAGGTGAGAGGGAGTGCGACCTGACGAAGGTGGGCGCGGAGGAGAGCCAGGAGATCATGCGGAGGGCCAGGAAGCGGAGGAGAAGAGAAATGCAGGCCATCATGGCCAACATGCCGCCTGAGGTTGTGTAGTAGCTCTGATCGTACGTACGGTATGATTGATGCAATCGGTAATTGGAGCAGTGTTTGAATGGCATGCATACTCTAGAAAGGAATACTAGTATAGATTGGTAAACATGAATGAAGACCGGAAAGGATCAGGGGGTTTTACATTATATATTTATTATTATATGCATAGACAGAGTGTTAGTTGCGGTGTGTTGTTTGACTGTTTGTTGGTGTTGTAATAAGTCATAGAGTACTCTATCTGAATCATATTGGATGGTGTGAATGAAGTCACTACTGCTAGTACTCCGTATATACAGTACTATATATAATAGCTTATAACTAGACTAGAGAGGATCACTACTAGTAGCAGTATTGAGTGAATTGAGTTGCAGGTTTGTGTCACCGTCGGCATCGACGGCACCTCTGGTACTTCTACCGCAACGCCTGATACTGATGGTCATGCTGC
>JAKNSH010335102.1:0-10037 GCA_027790015.1 Cymbopogon flexuosus
CAAAAGTTGTCAACACAAACCAGCCATCATTAAGCATTCTAAACATGAAACAAACATTGCCAAAGATCAGTAGCACACCCAAGCATAAGATCAAGCAAGATTCTACCCTATGTCACCAAATTCAATTCTAGCAAGCATAGGGTTAATTAGTTTTAGTTAAGTTGTGATGCAAATGACATGATTATGCTTGATGTGATGCAAATGATGAAAGCTTAACACCGAGGTGTTACAATGCCTGAATGGGAGTGGTAGCAGGGGGCAGACAATTTGGGGAATGGATGAGAGTGACTCCTTTGTGGTGGAAGGGGAAGGGAGATAGAAACAAGTGGTCAGAGGGGGGAGTTCAGGTAGTGGCAGGGGGGAGAAGTAGGGAGAGTGGGAGGACAAGTCTGGTCCTGGATCAAAGTAGGAGGCAGATGTCGCCCCCTAAAGCATATTTGGATATTGATCCAGAGCTGAGGGATGATGGTACCAGCCCAGCAAAAAAGGGGGCAAAAGAAACTGGAGAGAGGGCGCTAAGACCAAAATCATTGTTGGGGAAGGGATGAGAGAGGAGGCTAGTGGAAGGGGAAGGAGGCTGTTGAGAGGAAAAGGCAGCGGGGATCGAAGGAGGATGAGGAGGGGTTTTCGGACAATAAAAAGAAAAAGTTGGAGGGAGCAATTGTAGAGGAGTTGGCAGTGTTGGATGGGGAATCAGCGGCAGACTGAATCAGTCCCGCCTAGCTAAATGAGATTCATCGCCTGGAATTGCCGGAGATTGGGGAACGGCCCGACAATTCGTGGCCTTCTGGAGCTCCAGAAGGAGGAGGTCCCTGATGTTTTTGTTCGTGTCTGAAACAAAGCATGATGGAAAGTGGCTGGATTGGTTGAGGTGGAGGTTGGGTTTGACTAATATGATGGCGAAGGATAGTGTAGGGGCGTGTGGAGGTCTCGCTGTGTTTTGGAGGAAGGAAATTGACCTCACGGTCAAGAGTATGTCCAAGTATCACTTAGACATGGTAATAAAGGAGGATGATCATTTTGAGTGGAGATTTTCTGGAGTGTACGGGGAGTCGAGAAGTGAGGAGAGGGAGAAAACTTGGGCTACTCTTCGATCCTTGCACGGGACTTTGTCCCTACCTTAGCTGTGCGCAGGCGACTTCAACGAGGTTCTTTTTGCTCATGGGAAGGAAGGGGCACAGCCCAAATTAGAGGCAGCAATGGAAAAGTTCATGAAAGTTTTGGAGGATTGAGACCTACATGATCTAGGATATGTAGGGGACGCATTTACTTGGCGAAACAACCATCACAATGAGGAAAGCTACACTAGAGAGCGCTTGGATCGGGCCCTTGCTAACACGGCATGGAGATGCAAATTCCCATTGGTCTGAGTTATCAACGGCGATCCAAGACACTCAGATCATAGACCGGTGATTGTGGAGTTGGGGGAGAGGGAAGTGTGGAGATGGGAAGGGCCACGTGAGGCACTGAGGCAGTTTGAGGCGCGGTGGCTGGATGAGGAGGAGTGTGTGGCAAAAGTGGAGGAGGCATGGGGTGCTGCCCTACTCGAGGGCACGCCCACTATTTTGGAGTTGCAAGGCCGAGTGTTTGGGGAGATTTGGGAGCAGGACCGGTCGGTCTTGGGGGAGCTGGAGAAACGGGTAAAAACACTAGGAGGGACTTAGAAAGATGTAGAAGATGGGGAATCTCTCAGGATAATGTGACCTGAGAGCAAATCTTGAGATTCAAGTTAGAAAGGTTGGAGGATCAACTACATGTGTATTAGAAGCAAAGAGCCCACAACTCGTGGCTGTTGAACGGTGACCGCAATACAAAGTTTTTTCATGCTTTTGCATCAGATATAAGGAGGAGAAATGGGGTCAATCAGCTAGTTGATGAAGGTGGAGGTGTGGTGGAGGGTGATGGATTGAAGTCCTTTATTGCTGATCAGTACCAGTCCATGTTCTTCACTCAGGCACAAGGGAGGGCTGAAGAAGTGACCAACTGCGTACAACAGCGAGTTACAAGGGAGATGAATGAAGTGTTGCAAGCCCCCTACTCAGGGGAGGAGGTGTGGAAAGCATTGGGGAGTATCGGAGATCTAAAAGCGCCTGGTGTTGATGGCATCCCAGCCATTTTTTACAAGCGTTTCTGGAGTCTCATTGGGGATCGGGTGAAGATGGAAGTACTGAAGGTCTTAAACGGAGATGATATGTCGGCTGGTTGGAATGACACAATAATTGTCCTCATACCGAAGAATGATAAACCAGAAAGGCTCAAAGATCTAAGGCCAATCAGTCTGTGTACAGTGCTGTACAAGCTCATCTCCAAGGTTATTGCTAACCGGTTAAAGGTGATCCTGCCAGAGGTGATTTCACAGACTCAAAGCGCCTTTGTGCCAGGCCGCCTGATGTGGCTGTTCTCTATGAAATCAGCTTACAAGCTGACGGTGCAAAATAGACATAATGAGATGGGAAGGATGGCCGAGGCGTCTACAGGTGGTGGAACTGTAGAGGCACAATTCCCATGGTATAAAATCTGGCAACTGAAAGTACCCAACAAGGTTCAAATGTTCTTCTGGCGCTTTATTCGTAACAGTCTTCCTGTGAGAAACAATCTGAAAAGGAGGAAAGTCAAGACTGAAACGGACTGCCCATGTGTAAACGATTTGATGAAGACTGTGGACATGTCTTTTTCAAGTGCAAAAAGGCCAGAGACTGCTGGAGGGAACTACAATCGGAAGACACTCGCTGCTGCTTAGCACAATGCAAATCCAGAAAAGAAGTGGCTGAAAAGATATGGACTTTGAAACCGGACCTACAACTGAAAGTAGTGGTGTGGATGTGGAGATGGTGGACAGCGAGAAACAAGGCTAACGCGGGGGAAGGAGTGCAAGGCGCATTAGAGGTGTGCAGCTCAGTTCAATTCCATATAAATGAGTATGCAAAACTGAAAAGCCTAGGGAAACAACGAGATCGGACACACAAAGTAAGGTGGAAGCCGCCACCAAATGACCAATTTAAGTTGAATGCGGATGCGGCCTTCTCTGCTCTAACAATGAAGGGAGGATGGGGCTATGTGGTGAGGAATGACATCGAGGAGGTCCTGGACATCGGAGCGGGAAACATTCAGAGGGCTGGAAGTGCCCTCCATGCTGAAGCTTTGGCAGCCCTATATGGTTTACAAAGAGCAAAGCAGCTAGGCATGACTAGAGTAATTCTGGAAACTGATGCCTCAAACTTGGGGATGACTTTGACAACAGGTGAACTGGATTATGGACCGGAAGGGGCTTTATTCACACAGATTCAAGTTGTAATGGAGAGGAACTTTGTTTCTTGTATTGTCTCAATCTGTCAAGGACTTGTAATATGGTGGCTGATGCTATGGCCAACCATGGAGTAGCTGCTTTTCCTACTGGAGGGCACGCGTACTGGTGTCAGACACCGAACTTTGTAAACAATATGGTCTCCAGCGATTTGTCTGGAGTTCTGGGTTTATAAAGTGATGTGAAGTCTCACATATAGGTACACTCGAACAGGGGGGTCTTTAAAAAATTGAATGGCAAGCCTTTGCCGATTAACTGAGTAATTCTAATATCTCTCGATGAAGCAAAGTTCAAGAACATGGATCAAACATATACCGAACTGCTATCCATATTAAGAACATAATAGAGTTATAGCATCACAAGGCGACTATATACCTCAAAAATACTGATTCGAAGCACTTATCTTCCGAAGGCTTAAAAGCTGGAATGAAAAGGTCAGGACGATCCTCAATGACACAATTGATATGTACGATGTGGTACGTACAACAAACCTCTTTGGAGTGAGCACAATAACAGTAAAGTAGTCCACTGTAGCAGTTGTAGTAGTTGTAGTGTACTGTAGTAGTTGTAGTTACAGATGCTATCGTCAAATATAAAATTTGCCAATCCTATATGAGGGTTAAGTCCCGCATATGATAGGCTGTCATCAATGTGATACAGTAATTTTTGTGAATTAGAGATGTGAATAGCATACTAATATTTGATTATGTTTGTCTCACAGTGAAAATTGTGACTGCATAGTAAAAATCAAGAGATTGTCAGTTGCTATGTCATGGTAAAATTGTTGTGTGGCTAATCCGCAGTGAAATTTGTAAATGGCCAAGTCATGGTAACGTTTTCACATGGCAAATTTGTGCCATGTCATAGTAAATTCACATACTCATCCTAATATAGCTGGTCAATAACTCATTGTGAAGTAAACCAAAGCATACATTTCGAAGTACCCTCAGTTCCTCAAATAAGCAGCAGAACTTAAGATACTCATCTTTCATGCATTAAAATACCTCAATTCCTCAAATAAGCCGCAGAACTTCAGATACTAATCCTTGATGCATTAAAAAACTCAAGAAACCGAGGCACCAGGGCTAAAGCCGGAGTAGGAAGCATTTTGAGAACCATTGTTGACTCTCCAATCTAATCATTACCAACTGCATGGAAACCCCAAATAAGTACACACTTCATACATTCAACATCCTTGACCCCTGTTTTTTAGGAGCCAGAGCTCAACACGAATAGTTAAGAGACACATCTATACACAGCACCACGGCCTAAGCTCTTGCCAAGGACTCACTCTTTATCACTACAGCACCAAGGACTCACTTTTTATCACTACAACACCACGGCCTAAGCTTACAGCTCGTTAAGACTCACTTTTTATTACTTCTCTTACGAGGGCGTAAAACCCTTCCAGATGGCATCAACGGAGTGGCTTCCTTACGCTTAGTGCGTGTAGATGTCTTCTTAGTTACTTGCACCTCCACCCTCTCCTTTACTGCAGTGGTGAAATCAAAATCATCCATTAGGAAACAACAAAAGATAAAACCAATTTATTGTTGTTATCGCATAATTCGCTCTTATAGAACATAAAATTAGTAGTACTCTATTCATTCTAAACTTGAATCAAATATACAAAAATATACCAGCATGCCCTTCTTTCCTAACAAATCGCCACTGCGAGGTTATTTAGCAGTTCAATTGAATAGTTGATTTTTAACCAGTTTCTAAACTACCCTTTCATAAAAGTTATTCACATGTGAATCATATGAGATTTCATAAAACAAATGTACATGTACAAATTAGCTTTCATCTCTCAACCTTTCCTTACCTGAAGGAAAGCATGAAAACTCCATAGGCAGGTTTACAATATACTCCTTCCTGTTGATGGGGTCATAAACCTTTAACTACAAGAAACATCATATCCAATTGTTAACCTTTTTCTTATTTAAAAAAGCTATAAAAATACATTTTAATACTGTAGAAAACATTAAATATACCTTTAGAAGAACCTCAGATGCTTCACCTTTACTCTCCAGAAATTTCCAACCAAGAGATAACAGATAATGCTCCAACTAGAAACAAATTTTAAACATATAAGAACATATATATTTTCACATATCTAATAAAACTATATTTATTGTCAGATTTTCACCTCTGGCATAGTCTGAGAGCACATTCCGTTAAATGAAACAATCACATCCCCATCTCTAATGCCAAATATTTCTGCAATGGAGTCCTTTTCTACCTAAGAAATAAAACATGTTACAATACCAACAACGCATACATATAGACTACCGATATGCCACAAATAAGGAATTGCATACAAGTTGCTAAATAAATTCATACCTCATCGACGATGTAGCCACTATGAATATTGTATTCATACAAAATTTCTTCCCTCTTATAAATGTCCAGAAACTGCACCGCTCTTAAGCACAAACCATGCACGGGACGAGCAATGCACCTAAAACAATTTGCATTTAACCAATCTTCAAATATAAAAATATAAAAACTAAACTATATTATCTCTTAACATCCTCCATGCCATTTTCAGTAGCAAAGATAACTTAAATTGGAATGAAATAAAAATATATAATCAACAAAATTGTTGACAACTATGTCTAATATTCCATACTCTATTTCTATTAATTAAGGAACTTGCTAATTTACTCTTTGCTTGATTAATTTAGACCTCATCTAATCTGTATCATGTGAATCCTAAGCCAAACCACGCGCACCAGACAAGACCACGTTGCCCATTAGCCCACTAATCATTAGATCCAGCAAAATGCGATTTGGACCACTCAATTAGACTATAATGGGTTCTCACCCGCTAAGCCACAAACCTGCTCCATCCCCCACATGCACGGCCTGAGTGGCCTACAATAACTGACATGGGCCCACTGCAATGGCATAGGATAGTGTACCATGCCCCCCCCCCCCGACAACCCAGCACCCCTTCCCTCACCGCTGCCCTCATCACCAAGCTGAACAGCAGCACGGTTGGCACTAGAGGACGTGCATAGCTGAGGTTCGCATCGGGGATGGTTTGCTGCCATGCATGTCTCCATCCCTGCCACCATGGCACAAGCCGAGCAGGAGTGA
Organism: Cymbopogon flexuosus; assembly: GCA_027790015.1. Lineage (NCBI taxonomy): Eukaryota > Viridiplantae > Streptophyta > Magnoliopsida > Poales > Poaceae > Cymbopogon > Cymbopogon flexuosus. The sequence goes on from JAKNSH010335102.1 coordinate 6,407, forward strand.
GATGCCTACCATAACGGCTGACCAAGTGTCATTGCCAAACTACTAATCTCCTTATGCACAGAAACCTTTTGATGAAATAGCAAAGCAAACATTCTTTGAGTGGAAGACCACAATCTCCAAGTCCAACAGAGTGGCACTATAGCTTTTTTACGTGATGGATATGGAAGGGCACATTGCTTGGCAGAGTGCCATCACCAAGAACCAACTCCACTATGCGGTATGTGCAACAATTTCAGGTATCAAACACATTTCTCCCATTTTGTTTTTTTAATTTATGTTCTACACTTACATATCTATGTGCTTCTACTTTGAGAAGCGTATAAGTGTTTACTTCTAGGCTTAAATAAACTAAAGGTGTTTGCTAAAATGTCAAAGCAAATACTCCAACCCAAAACGGATGCAATTCTAGGATATGTAAGTATGTCAAGTTCAACCAAATTCATATAAAAATTTACTAATATTTATCATACTAAATGTGTCATTAGATTCATCATGAAACATGTATCCATAATATTTTTTTTTTGTTGTCATAAACATTAATATTTTTACCCTCATTTTATATGCACTTAGGTTGGTTTGCTACAGTAACCGACCTGCTATGCATACAGATAGCAACAACTATGTTCTACTTGGTTCGTACCAAAACTTATTTTGCACCTTCACTGCCCCTGCTGATCTACTACTACTGCAGCAGTGAAAATGAAGCCTTTAGACTCTATAGGGCAGTAGCAGTTCCCACCAGCTGTTGTTATGCATAACAACAACTTAGCCTTTTGTCCCAAGCTATTGTTATGCATGTACAATGAAACAAAGTAGCCTTTCTACTCGAGAAAATAAATTACTTATCATACCTGAAATTTCTTTCCATTTCAACTAATGTCTTGACAATAGAGCTCGGAAGAACAGCAGTTTTTGACCACCCAACAAAATAGGCCAATCCAGCAACATCGCCATCTTGATCAATTACAAATCCGAATGTGGTATTCTGCATCAATCAAACCAAACATGTATAAATAATTTAATACATCAATAAAATTAGATACGACAATTGAACACAAGGAATTTCGTTAATACCTCTGGAAGCAAACAGTTTACATACAAATAGCAGTTGTTGCCCAAGTAGCTTTCATTGTGACAAATAACTTTCCCCGCCGTGGTCAATAGTGCTGAATCTTCGCTTCTCGCCAGTAAAAATACCTCTTCTCCATATACAGGACTTGACACGAAAGAAGGGCACTGAAATGGTTTATCAACTACGATCTCCAAGACCGCAATGCCATAGTAGGGATCAAAAAACAAAAGCTCTCCATCCCTAATTTTCTTATTTGGCAGATGAACTTGAAGCTGAAAAAAAGGTTAGACTCAAGATAATATTTCATCAATAAAGCATTACATAATGTATTGAGGATCTACTGTTTTCGTGTTGTCTGTTTGTAAAACTTTTACAGAATGCTTATAAAGAATAGAAAAGCCTAAACAATTTACAATTTGCAACAACGAATAGCATCCATCCACTTCTAGAAATATGAGTTCAGTGACTTGATTATAGAGACCATATTACTTTAGTGCCATATTACAATAGTATCACAAACAGGAGAAAAAAAAATGAACCACTGCATATTCTCTTATCAAGATACGCCACAAAAATTGTATTGGAAGTTTAATATATTTTTACTATAGTATATGTGGCTTAAAAATGTAAGTGTATGCTCGTTTTGTCTTGTGTTGCACAGGCATACATCTAGTTAGATAAAAAAATGCATATCAGGTTCTGATGACAAGCATGTATATAGGCCTAATTAGATGAACTAAAAGTACATATCAGGATGTGATAACTAGCATTTTTTGTTTTTAGGCCTAATTAGATGAACAAAAAAAATACATATAATAAGTTTGTGTACCTTACGACTGAGCAGTTTCCCATCATAGTCACAGATGGCCTTAGAGCTAGTCAGTATCCTAGCATAATCATCAGATTTGGATGGACCAATAATGATTCCAGTGAATTGGCAGTTTGGAATTTCTTTACCATCTCCAACTGAGATCGAATAAATATTAACAATTGAGCTAGATAACTTAAAAAGCATCTCCTTTTGTTCTACAGAGAACACTTCAATGGAAGGTGTCTTCATCTTCATCCCCTTTGTTTCCCTCCCTTTTCTCTCCCTCAAGATAGGAGGATTGGAGACGGGATCTAAACAAAAAACACACAAAATAGCAGGGGCTGGAACTTAATTTGAGGATTAATGTCTAGAACTTATTTGGTGGAGTAATGATGAAAAACAACCTTTGGCAGCCTTCTCATAGGCGATACTAGTTGCCATGTGCCACTCTTCGATTTCTTCATGACTTCCACCCTCAGGGAATTCAGGGCAGCTGATAGGGAGAGGACGGTGAATCCGGGGCACGTCGTCATGTGAGAGGATCCACTCCTCGTCCTCTACATCTTCTGTGTCACATGTTATACAATGATATCCAATTTTTATTAAGTTATAAATGTATATATGCACTATGGAAAGATTTCATAAATGATATGTCAAGAACACTTTCAGCCATTTTATTGATATCAACAATTTTATCAACCTTGACATAGAACATACATTCAGAAGGAGATATTTTTGTGATAAAATCAGCATGACTAATCAATTTCACATGGTCATCATGGCATATAATGTATCACATATATCAGTCAAAGCACAACAATGATCTCACAAAATCAGCATGACTAATCAATTTCACATGGTCATCATTGTTGGCATATAATGTATCACATATATCAGTCAAAGCACAACAATGATCTCACCAAATCAGCATGACTAATCAATTTCACATGGTCAGTCAAAGCACAGCAATGATCTTTCATAATTGAAAGATGGTCATCAACTTGCAAATTTTCAGAACTCGTATGAACATGTGGAGCTATGAAATCAGTATAAAGATTTCGTGCAGGGTCAATTCTAATTGAGGCAAGCGTATCATCACAATTACTTTACTCACCTATTTATGTTGCAAATTCAGATCTAAATAATTTTGATTGCCGTTCAGTTTTGGTGATGGCGTAAGTATAATAGGATGTATCTCTGAACTTTTACTTTTTTCCTCGCTCCTCTGCTCGGAAGTGACGGACCAAGTCTCCAATAGTCTCCCGCCCGCCTCCCACAGCCATGTCGACTTGCCGCTCTTCTTCGTCGCCTCCACAGCCACAGCCGAAGATGGCTCCCCTGCATGTCTCCCCTCCATGCTCACCGCCGTGTCGCGAGACCTCTCCGGTCCCCTCCTCGCCGCCGCCGCCGTGTCGCGAGACGTCTCCGGTCTCCTCCTCGTGTGGAGATGCGGGTCGGGAGACCTCTCCGGACGCCTCCTCTCCACCGGCGTGTCGCGATCCATCTCAGGCGCAGCCGTCGCGGTGAGAGGGATTAGGGATCTGATCTAGGGGTGGAAAGTGGGATTTGGGAACGAAAGTGTTACAGTAACTGTTTGAGAGGGGCGCCATCTGGCTCGACCGCTAAGCCTCGAACGGAACCTGGGGCGTATTTGGGCGTGGCGACTGCCGTCAGGGGAGCAGCCCAACAAGCAACAAGAGACGACCCTGGTGGTAAAAGAGAGATTTCAATATTTGGGATCGAATTCG
>JAKNSH010335252.1:0-12613 GCA_027790015.1 Cymbopogon flexuosus
GCTTCTCATTGCTGCTTATAGCATTAACGAGAAAAAATACAGCCTTGTGGAAATCATGAGAGAAGGGAGGGGTCGGCTCGGCGGCGGGCCGGGGACGGGCGCCGGCGAGCGCGCGGATGCCAGGGATCACCACGGGGCTGCCCGGCACTGCGGCACAGGCGAGTCCGCCGGCGAGCGCGCGGCCGCCGAGGCGGCTCCTGCCGGCAGTGCGGCATGGAAGCCCGCCTGGTCGTCGTGAGCCGTGACCGGATAAGGAGTGACAGAAGAAAAAACAATAAAGAGAAAATTTGTTTTTGGCAAACAGTTTAAAAAAAACGATTCAACTTTACTTGTAAAACTGCTTTGAGCTACGAAAATTAATTTCACTGATGAAGTTAAGGTGAACCAAGCAGACCATGTAGGCAGGGCCATATGCCAATGTCATCGTTTTCTCCTTGTAATAAACAGTAAAAGGTTTTGGTACTACTTTGTTTCAAATTGCTTGAAGCCATTTTTTAATTTTTTTTGCTAATATATATAATACATCAGTATCTAAAATACCAAATTAATATTTTGTTTAATTATTTTTTCCATCAAATTGTCAAATTTGTCTTGACTATATTTGTTAAAGTATGAAATGTAAATAGAATAATAGAAGAAAAAAACTGTGTGTTGATTGATCTGATCATGAAAACATATACATGGATAAGTCATAAGTGGTATGGCTATGGTGAAATGAGTTTTATCCAAAAATGATAAGGCATTGTTCGTGCCAAAGGACATTGTCCTCTTGTATTGGTTATCATAATTGCGTACTAGAAACACTAATACCTACTCATGAAGAGAGAGCGACGCTAATACTAGAAACACTAATACCTACTCTAGTCTTGATGAAATCACTCATGAAGAGAGAGCGACAGAGCGTGAAGTGTCTATTTGGAAAGGCATCATAAAAATGTCTTTTCAAAGAGTGAAGTGTCTATATAGAGAGACATAAAGATGTCTGTTCAGGGCGATACCGATTTTCATATATGAAGCAGTTCTTTCTTTTTTTAAATAAAATGGTACAACCTCAATGCTTACGCACACACGCAGTCAGAAGTCACCATAGACACCTCGTTGTCCGCAGAAACGTCGCCTACCCCAAAAGCTAGTTAAGTGTTTGGTTCCTTTAGCCACACCCTAAGTTTAGTCAACCCTTAGACTAAAAATATTAAACTATTTTAATCAATTCTAGTCATGGTGTTTGACATTTTAGTGACTAAAAGTAACTAAACTTAAATCATTAACCTTTATGGAACCCAAACCAAAGCGAGGGCGGCGCATGCATTGGACAAGCATTAGGCCAACGCATATTTGACGATTCCAAGTCACGCAAATTCACCTGAATCACACATACTGGAGCACTGCTCGGCAATCACAAGCTGTCAATCAAGCGGGCACCACCCCCTCACCAATATTTCATGTCTGACATTAGAGACAGCAGAGAAAGAGGACTTCCAAGTTCCAATCCTACTCAACCTTTCCCAGAACAACTGGTTCTTGCAGATGAACCGGTCGTTATCATCATACCACTAAAGCCATAGCCAAGAAAACGAACTTAAGAAGCTCATGTAAATGACCAAACATCTTTCATATTTATCTAAAGAAAAGATCAGGGCTCTAATCTCAATGTGCAAAAAACATTTTATGCCTGGGTGATTTGATAGCGATGGTGTAGATCTCTACTGCTTGAAGTAATCCTTCAGCTTCCTCAGCCAGAGCAGGTACTCACGGCTGTCCTTGTTGATCATGTACTCGTGCAAGAAGTTTGTGGTCATGGGTGAAATGCCACGCAGCTCCAGGTACTTGTGGAATGCCCTCTGCAGGTTCTCATCAAGGTCACTGGACATACAAGAAAATTTAGATTATCAGCACCAAAAAACGACTTGCTGAAGCATTTGAACACTCAAAAAACGAAAAATGAGTTAGTTTTGTTATTTCTTCTTACTTGAAATCAGGACCCTCATATGCAATTATGTCTTGTTCATCGTCCCCTGAGGGCTGCGTCACGGACAAGGTGTCGATGAGGACCTCATCAGGATAGGCAGTGCAGTTGAATTCAAGGACCGGGCCATCACCCTTGGTGATTGTGACTGTGAGAGGAATGCTGGACTGTTCGGGCTTCTGGCCTTCGTCTTCCTCATTGTCATCTTCTCCCTCCTTGTCCTCACCCTCATCCTCATCCTCTTCCTCACGGTCATGATCAGGCTCATCTCCAGTGACGAGGCTGGGCATGTGAGCCACAACCTCAATCTGCTCACCCTGATATGTTCTTTTAAGGATAACTACATTTGTCCCCTTCTCGTCACTGATTTTAAAAGGGAAGTTTTCTGGAATCTCCTCAACCTGTTTTATAATGAACTGATGAGAACCTAACCACAAAACAAATCTACTAAAATGAACAGGCAGACAAGGCAATGTTCTCTACACAAGATAAGAACAGGCTGGTGCATCCCCCAACATTTTTGCCATCATGTGGCATTCACACAGGGTGGCTCACAAATCAATCTCTAATTCATCTTTGATTACCAGAAATCATATATGGCTGAAATAAACCACCAAGGCATTGCATTCCAAAGGCTGGCTCCTCCTCTATCATACCATGTAGCTATTCTAGAACTCACAAGAATCAAACAAAAGAAAAATATCCTAAGCATTCTAATTCCAAACTGAAAATCATTATGGTTTTCTAGATACATAGACCCTCCATCCAAAAACAAGTGTTGTTTTAGGTTTGTCCTGAGTCAAACTATTTCAAGTTTGACCAAACTTATAAAAAAAAAGTACAAATCATTATGATACCAAATAAGTACTATTAAATTTATTATGAAATATATTTCATTTTCTACCTTTTCAGTGTCATAAATATTAATGTTCTTTCCTATAAATTTGATCAAGCTTGAAATTGTTTGACTTAGGACAAATTAAAACATCCTTAATTTGGGACAGAGAGAGTAGTTTCTGTTATGTATCTAGGCATAGCATATTATCAGTGCATAGCAAAAGCAGTGTACCTAGGAAAGCCAATTTACTTACAATTTCAAAAGGAGGGGGCATTATTAATGGGCAAAGTGGCAACTAATTTATCTATTTTTCTGATTCCTTGCTATCAGAGAGTAATACTGCATGGATGATTTAGATTGAAACCACAGCACCAAACACACTGCTCGTACTGATACACAACCATTCGAACCAGTGGCAAGCATGCATCAGCTTCCTTAGACAAAAACCCAGTATAACAACAAATTATAGTAATAAAGGACAAGAGGCAATTGAATCAAAATACAACAGGCAGTCAACGAAGTTAAGTTGATAGGATAAAAAAACTTTTAGTAGGATGTGGTCCGATTGTCCAGGTGTATAAAACACTAAAGGATGAGTACATTGTACATATTATATAGTCACTGAATAAACAACAGCATCAAAATCAATTACAATCAGAATGGCAGTTAAGAACATATTACATGTCAGTGTGTCAAAAGTATCACAATTTGAGGATGGAAACTGTCATGTCACAGCCCAAAATTCTGCCTCAATGCAGAAGAACTGCGAGCACTGAGTAAAGTGGAAACAGGAGTACAGGATTACGCTATCAATCACAGAATGAGCATATAGATTTGACCAGCAAATAGAAACATAACAATACTACCTAAGGTCCTGCAGTTTGGAGGATCAATCAGATTCCAATTCACAGCAAGTGCAACAGAATAAATGACAGATCATCAAATAATCTACCTAACAGGTCATAAATATGCTCGGTCGCGTGTCTGAATTTACAGTGACAATGGATCCGGGTGCAACAAATCAGGATTGATTTTCTTCTCTAAGAACGCAAAATAGATATGCACACATTATAGATAGGGGAATCTGCTGGTTTACCCTGTCGTGGTCGTCGCAGTCCTCGGCGTACTTGATCTCGGAGTTGATGACGCTGAGTAGCTCGGCGTCGGAGCTGGGTCTCGTCGCGGGCGCCGAGGAGAACGGCATCGCGCGGGGCCGCGGCCGCGCCACGGCGGCAGCGAGAGGCCGGAGCAGGGCGGCGCTGCGGTGGGCTCCCGAAGAGGAGGAGGCGGAGGCGCGGAGGAGGAGGGCCGCGGAGGAGGCCGCGGCGCGGCGGGCGGCGGCGAAGAGGGCCATGGCGACGGAGGCGGCGGCGGCGGCGTGTGAAGGCCTACTAGGGTTTTCTGGGGTTTAGGGTCGGGGAGTCGGGGACTTTTGTAAAAGCGTGGCGAGGCTTAATTAGAAGCGGTGGTGGGACCCACCTGTCGGTTTGATCTCCAGTCTCCCGTTCCATGATTTATGCCCAAGCCGTACATCTTGGGAAACAAGAAAGAATTGGTGTTTCAGATTTTGTTTTGAACATCTGAATTTTTTCCAGATGTTTCAGATTTTTGTTTTGAACATCTGTAAAAAATCCAGTCGTTAAAGAAAATATAAGAACAAATTGAAGCTTTTAGAGTCAGTATGTCTGGTTTTTGCCGAATGCCAATCGAAAGAAGTTGTCACAGTTATCTTGTGCACGTGTAAAGGTTTTTGAACAAAGCATTTTACTGCAATTTCTAACTTGTATTGTATGACCTCGTAAACCAGAAGTAGAAGTAAATGCTCAAAGCTCATCACGCTATTCAAACAAAACATATATCTTAAGCAAGATTTAGAATGCCTCGTTTCTGCACAACACAGGCTCATCGCACTGTCGCAGCCACCAGAATTCCACAACATACATCCAGATTTTTTTTAAGAAGATTACCTCTGCTTTTAAGAAAGCATATAAGAGTTTTACAACTGGGGAGTGGGGATACCAGTTAACACACACACTGTCACATATTGCAGCAATCCTTGCTAAACAACAAGAAACACAGGTAAAAGTAACTATTGTAGACACTAAAGGATAACACTCTTCAGAGCACACACCTAACAGGAAGACAGACATCTATCGTAATACCTAATAGCCACCACTAAACATTACTGGAAATCTACATCTACTTGCTCCTGTTTTGCCAGCTGATACAGATACGTTGAGGCAGATACAATTCTCCTTTTTGGAGTGCAACCAACTTCATGTAATCGTAGTATTCCTGTAAGGCTGTAAGCTTGTAACACATGCTTAGGCTAGGCTCCACCAAAACTACCGTTCCTCATTGCTTGACGAAATCCTTCAGCTTAGTCATCCACCGGATGTACTCCTGAGCCTGCTTAGTCACCATGTAGTCGTGCATATAGTTGGTAGCCGACAAAGTTACCCCCCTTTGCTCCAAGTATTTGAACAGGCCTTTCTGAACATTCACAGGGAGCTCGCTGCAATACAAACAAACCAGTATATGAGTGGATTATTAGCTAGCATTTCATTGTTACAGGACTTAAATGGATACCAAAACTGATATTGCTTACGTGAACTCAGGGCCCTCATAGGGGAACTTCTCTCCTCCATCATCTTCTGCTTTCTCCACTATTAGCATATCATCAATGGTGATCTCCTCACGAAAGGCTGTGCATGTGAACTCAAGCATTGGGCCAGAGTCTTTGGAAACTACCACCTTAAGAGAAATGCTGCTATCTCCGGCGTTCTCATCATCTTCTTCTGCTTCTTCGTCATCCTTGCCCGCACTCTCACCATCGCCCTCACCATCCTCATCATCAAACTCAGGGCCTCCTTCTAAATTTGGCATGCTGACAGTAACCTCAATCTTCTCGTCTTTGTAGTCCCTTCTCAAAATAACCACGCTCATACCCTCTTCATCAATTACTTCAAATGGGAAGTTGTCTGGAACAGGTTCCTGGCAAAAGAAGGATAAATGAATATAGCTAAGAACCACATATATTTGCAAAATCAACGACTCAAAAGTAGCATGGAACCAGTAAAGTGTACGGTTAGATGCCAAATTTTGCAAAAAGTAACATCTGTCCAAATTTCAGGACTGTGCATCACTAGATAATGAGTCAACCTCAATGTCAGTTGAACGTTGCTCTCAGATAAACCCTAAGTTTGGCATCTGGTCCCACTAAGTTTGAAGTCACAGTCCCCAAAAAATCATTAGAATGATTGGGTGATTTGACATCAGCTGAATGATTGCAGCTGTTCAGAAGAAAAACAATAAAAAAAATATGTTGCCTTCTTAAGCATTATATATGAAGAGGCAACATGGTATCAAGGCAGCCTCATTCAAAGAAAGTACGACCAGCATGCTTGATTGGTCATGTATATGTTCATGAAATGCAGGAAAAGAAAATACCTAAGACAAGATGGTTTACTTATATAATTAGACTCTTCAGTGGATATTCATGTCAACATCCGAGAAAAAAATAAATGCAAGAAAATATCCTGGCATATTTGCAGTATGATTTCTACTAACAGAATATAGATAGATATCATGACTGCAGAATTTTCATACCGAGTTGTGCAGATGGAAACATTATCCATGTAAGAAAACGAAATTGTTTAATTTTAATCCACTACCACCAAACACAAAGAGGTATTAAAATTTCCTTTCAGGAGATAAACCTCCTCCATTTGTATAATACATAAGTCACTAGAAAAATCTTGGTGTTATTATTAATCAAATCCTTTAGATAAGATGTTTTGGCTAACTATGTCTAGATACATGTAAAAGCAATGTATCCAGAAAGTCTATTATGACTTGGTATGAAGGGAGTAGCATTTAAGTAGTCAGATTACCCCCAAAAAAATGGCTGTTAGGCCCTGTTGTGAATTGAGCTCTCTTTCCTAACACGCCAAGTTATAGATGTACTTTAGTCAGCACAAAAGAGATAAATTCATAACTATCATTTGCAGAGACATTATTAATTAATAACACATGAAAAATTTCAGTAATGCCCCATCTCCATCTCCATCACAAATTCCTCTCTACAACGGCCCAATACAATTCTATATTCGCGAAATCCCCATTACTCTGATGAAGGGAATACATTTATCACAAAAATTCGACAGGAACTGCACAATTCAAGCCGCAATGCACGAGGGGGCCACAGTCAGTCACCTGCTCGTCGCTGTCGAGGTACTGCTGCGCCTCCCTGATCTCTACTTCGAGGGCTCCGGCGAGGTTCCCGGCGCCTGACCCCTTCTTCTTCTTCCCCTTAGCCTTGCTCTCCAGCACCACCGGCGCAGCCGAGTTGGGGCCCTTCGCCGCGTGCAACGGAGCTGAGCACGGCTTCCGCGCCAGTGGGCAGACGCACGCGCCGGAGCCGCGTGGTGCGGACAGGACGCAGAGGAAGAGGGTGCCGGAGGCGGAGGCGGTCGCGGAGACGAAGGCCATGGCGGTGCGAACCGAGTGACGGAGGAGGGGATAAGACGGAGTAGCCGAGTAGGGGTTTGCTTTGGGTTTTTGCGTTTTGGATTGGATGGTTTTATTGCAGGGGCAGGAGCAGAATGCGCACTGGCGGTCGGTTTGTGTGGCCCACACGTCAGTGAGACAGTGTTTGTAAATTTTGGTAGAACTGAGTTAGGGTCTATTTGGGACTGTTCCACTCTAGGTTTTTCAACTCTGCTCCAACTTTTTGTCTGTTCAAATACCTCCAGCTCCTAAAACTCTGCTAAAAAAAAATGGAGTTCAAGGCCAGCTCTATGTTTTTTCTGGAGGACCTCAAGGGGTACTCCACAAACTCGAACTCGTCGTGGAGTTGTGGAAATATTACCCACCAATGCCACTCGTTACACAAACAAAACGATTCGTTTCTTTCGTTCTCTTCTTCCCGTCCCGGCCTGACTGCGCTTCCTCTCCCCCCGTACTCACCGCCGCCGCCGGCGAGCGGCGCCCCGGCGGTGCTGCCCCCGGCCGCGCTCAGACTCGTCGCCACCGACGAGCAGCATCCTTGCCGCGCTCGTCCCCGGAGATGAGCCGGCTGCCGCCGCTGCCTCGTGCCGGAGTGACGGATCTATATCTGCGTTGCTGGACATCTCGCGGCCACCGGAGCAGGAGATCTCGTAGCCGCCGGGACGGCATGCCCAGCGCCTCTGGCAGAGCTACAGAAGCCCGCGAACAGCCGCTGACGGACAGCCCGCCTCGTGCAGAAGCCCAGAGCCTCGTGCAGAAGCCTGCAAACAGCCACCGAGCTGCAGGAAGAGCTGCCGGAGTGATTTTTATTTTTATTTTTAGGCAATTAGATTTCCTTCTCTCTGGAAACCGCTGGGATTTTTTATACTGAATAATCTGTCTGCGTATGTTCACTGTACAGGTTTTGAGATGTACTGATCGATTTTTTAAGATCATTTTACATGTTCATTTCCGTTTAGATGTAATCGCTTTTACTCAACAAAAGCATCATTATTTTATTGTTTATATATACACACAATAGATTTGTCCGATGCAAGAAAAATGTCGTATTAAACTTGGCTAAAAAAATATTCAATTACACATGGTCTACATACAAACATAACATAAACCAAACATCGATCAGGGGCACAGCAGACCTTTCCCAGACAAACCTTACGTTCTCAGAGCTAGAGCTGGGCTGTGTGCCAAACAGGTGCAGTTGCTTCAAAAACTCTACAGTGGAGCTGCTCTGTGGTGGAGTTGGTGGAGCAGAGCTGAAAAATGTAGAGCAGAGTTGTCCCAAACAGGCCTTTAGTGTAACTCGAAAGTCATTTTTTTTGTTTTTGAGCAAAGCCAAAACAAAAAAAATGGTTGAGAATCTTTCAAGAAACTGAACAATTTTCTTATAGTAATTTATGAGAATTCGACTTCTGAAAGTTGAGATTTTCTTTTTTGAAAGTCTGAAAGTTGAGATTTTGGTCCTTATTAAGGAAAATGAGATTTTGGGTCCTTATTAAGGAAAATGGTTTGGGTCTTCAAAAGGTTTTATTACGGGAACCAATGTATCTGGAGTTGGAATCAACTGGATGTTTCTTTCTCTCTACTGTACTTTCTTTTTCGTGCAGTGCTGCCAGCAGCTTCCATCAGGCACAGTCTATCCATGGCACTTTACCTTTTCTTTTCGAAAACTGCTGGCAGGATCATGCCAGGCAAATATATTGATAGAGGAGAAGAAGCATACAAATTACAAGTGACGGTTGAAAAAACAAACCAACAGGCCCAAATGAGGGGTTTTCTGTGAACTTCTGATCAAGTAATACAACAATTTGCAAAGCAAGGAAAAAGAAAAAGGCATCATCACATTAAAAGGGCCAAGCAGCAGCAAGAGTCAGACAGAGATCATTTTACAGCACAGGAGGACAAGAACCTCACAAAGCCTTGGCTAAATTGTCCTGATATATATTGCAATCACAAACATGTACACATAATATCAGTAGCAGTTTCAAATTCGGCGTGTCTGAGAGCCTGCAATTTGCCAAGCACCCGACTGATCACGTATATACAATTCACAATGGCAGATGCAGAGGAGCCTCCTTCACAAAGCTCCCCCTGGATGGCTGGAGCTGGACTGGACCTCATCCATCCATCCATCCATCCATGCCTTTATTCCAAGAAAGGAGGAAAGGATGGGGGAGAATCTCCAAGAAACCAAGAACAAGAGGAAGAAGGAGAATCAACGAGGGACTCACATACTCAACACGCAACTAAAGGAAGGAGCCAAGCTCACGAGAATTCTTCTTCTTCGCACGCCTCGTATCGAATCGAACCCATCAGCCGGCCGATGATGATTTGATCGGGCTTCACCCGCGATCGTAGTAGCCGCGCGCCGCGGAGGAGAGGAAGGCCGGCACGTCGGCGGCGAGGCGGACGTAGTAGGGCGCCGGCGACTCCGGCGGCGACTCGTTGCGGAAGGGGTTGCCGATGGGCGTCTGCCCGCCGTTGGCGATGTGGAGGATGGCCCTGTACAAGAACGGCAGCAGGCCCTCCATGATTCCGCTCGCGCACGGCTCACCAAACCAAAGCGCGGCGCAGCGCAGCGAGGCTCCAAAAGCAAAGCAAAGCAGGACAAGCAAAAGGCCAACGACTACTGTTGTGTTCCCCCTGTGTTTGGTTATAGCCTGGTGCAAGTGCAGCCGCGATGAGGGTTTATAGGGGAGGAGGCGATTGATTAGCGAGAACAGAGATGTGCTTTGGACTTTGACTAATCAATTTGATGATTCGATCGGAAGAAGTGGAGAACAACTGGATTGAAATATTGAATACGGCTGCTAGTTGTAGCAAAGGCTGGGAAAGGGGAATGGTCAATGAAAGGATGCCGAATTGCCGCGCCAACTTGGAAGGAGATGAATGGATAATGTGCCTGGACGAGCTGAAGCTCAAGGTCAGGAAACTGATATTTATCAGGAGGCACAGGAATAGTTTAGGCAGTAGCCTGGAATATTGGTTGAGGGAACAGCTCAGTTGGTGGGGACAAACGATTTTTTTGGTGGTGCCTGCTGCCTGCTCCCTGCTGGTGGAAAATCCGGTGTTGGTCTGGGTTTCAGATTCTGGTCTGGGGGAGAGGACAGAGGAGGAAGACCCAATCCAATCCTCGATGTATAAACAACAAAGCACCAATGAGCTTCTTCTGCCTGAAGAAATGAAAGGAGGGCCACAAAAAGGATGCATATATGTTTGCATCACATATATGCTGTTGGAGACAAGGGACAAGTTACCGGACGTTAGGACAAATTTTAGTGATGTTTGTTATGCATTCATGCATTCCTCCGTTCCTTTCTGTTTGGTGAAGCGAGGCTTGTGTTTGGGACTTCTTGGGCCAATAAATTGAGGTTTAATCCGGAATTTGGTAGACCATCTTTCTCGCGCATCAGAAAGAATGGGTCAACTTGAAGCATCGTCCAACTGGATACTGAAAATGACATGCTACTATGCCTAGCTATGTGCGGACAAGGAGCTAGTGGTCAAATAGCCCCCCTCCTGGATCATCAAGATTCAAGAGCTTACATTTCAAACTGCTCGGTGAACACCTGACACAGATTCAAGAGCTTACATTTCAAACTGATCGGTGAACACCTGACACACCATGGATAGCAGAGAAGTACAACATCGTAAAGTTCTTAGATATATATCCCAGCGGGCTCCAATTTGCAATCATTGGTAACACATAATTTAATTTCCAGAATGAATTTCTAGCAACAAGTGTCGAACCCTCTCTCTTTACATAAGCTAACCTATTGCTGATGGCTGGCTCTGTTTGTCTAACCATTCCTCCACATGAAAGATGAGCAACTCAATAGGGGTGGTAAGCAAAGATGTTGCTTACAAAACTGGTGTGACAACAATCAAAGGTGCTGTGGATGCGCATCACCTTGACGAACTTAGGTGGAAGATCTGACAGTCTGGTTTGTATTTGTTCTTGGATGTAGCATCTTCAAATTTCTTCAGTGGCCCTTCGTTCTCTGTCAAGCCAGTCTGGACAAAGTATCGTGTCCACCATGAAGAACTCCGCAATTTTGCCTGAAGACAAACAAGATAGATTTTGTCAGTGAAAGAATCTAATTGGCTGGTCATGACAAATCTTCACCCAAAAAAAAAGATTATGGCCCTCCGTGCACAGTATATTCCATTATGGTGTGGAACAAACAAATACTTGGATTAGAAAAAACAGCACATCCAACAGTCTCTGACCAACACCAGGTCACCAACCATCAATAGCACTAACAGTATCCTATTACGGTGTGGAACCAACAAAAAAAATTCAACCATAACACAACAAAACTGCTAAAGCAAAAGGCTCTAAACAATACCTGCAAACAATATTCCATGACACATTGACGCCAACAGACTTGGCAATAGGTAACATGTGTATCAAATTACGTCATAGCACATCCTTAGTCAATATAATAGATCTAATCCAATTTTGAGATGTCAAACATCGACACAGAAATATGCCATATATAAATCATATTACTAGAGCAGTAATTTTCTAGACCATCATGTTGTTGTATCATGAACAGGAATTGCGTAGAACAATAAGTTTGGCTTAGTAAGTCATATGCAAAACAAATTTGCATGCTATCAATAGAAACCATCTATGCATACCGGTCTTCCAAATTTTGGTAGTTCTGAAACCTTAGCTTTCTGCTGACCCGGATTGCCTGTAAAGAACAAACGAAACAAACATTTCTCAGATGATCTAGGCCATCCACGTATACCACAAAAGTTATGTTTAAACATTTGGTAAATAATGATATAAAAAGAGTACAAGAGTATAGCATTATTTAGGGCGTAGGTGGACATTACTAGCAGATCACCAACTTTGAATGACTATTCAAAAAGGAATATAGATCTGTTTGAGCAGAAAAGTTTCAGCTCCAGTACCCACCACATGAGTTCAATCATGTACCTAACTACCTACTCCAGAGACCACACCTTAAAAGTTTATAACACTCTGATCTCGGCGTTAGTATCATCTGATGTTGCACTACCCCAGATTTAAATCTGCCCTCTTAAGATAGAAACACATGCTACTTTTAAGGTTCATCCTTGTATCATCTGATCACTATCACATATTTAAATCTTGCTATCTTAAGATAGAAACACATGCTTCTTTAAGGTTCATCCATATGTTTTCGTTTTATTGTTTCCACTTGGAAAGAAAATCCAATTAGTTCAAGACTTAATACAGTGAAAGAAAGACACGTGGAAAAACAGCAGCAAGAATATTTCAAGTAAAAGACGGTTTATTCCAAATATAACAG
>JAKNSH010335378.1:0-10400 GCA_027790015.1 Cymbopogon flexuosus
CACCGGTGGTGGCCGCCTGACCCGGACGCTCCCGCGCTGCCGCTGGCGCCGAAGTCCGCCTGCATGTCGTCGTCCTGGACGCTGGACGCGGCACCGGCGCCGGAGCCGGAGCCGCCCGCTGGCAATTCCTCGAAATTGGCACTCGGCACCGCCGGCTGCAGCTGCGTCGTCGGCGGGGCGGCTGGGACGGCGGCGGTGACAGACACGGCGGGCCCCGTCGGCGTCGGCGAGAACGGGGCCGTGCCCGTGCCAGTGCCAGCCGTCGTCGTGGCCATGTACGACGGCGGGGACCCGGCGTCGCCACCGTGGTGGTGCAGCATGGCCACCACCACCACCACCTTTGCTTCCCTCCCTGCCGAAAACACGAAATTCCGTTGATCTACCACCTCAAAAGACCTAGGGAATAGAAAATTGCAGCATCGCTGAAGCAGTACTGCGACTAGCACACAGTCCCTCACTTGCTCCGGTCTACAGCTACGTACTACCAACTACCAGTAGACTAAGAAAGCAATTCAGGCGCAGAATTGGGGAGAATTCTTGCTTCTACACCCATATCTCTCTCTCGGTCCCCGTTTCCCTCCCGTCTCTCTCTAGGAACAGAGAGGGTGAGTGAGTGAGTGCCACAAGCAAGATTAGAGAGACTTACGGACGACCCTCTGGACGACGGGTTATGAGGGAAATTGGCAGCGAGGGGCAGTGCACTTGCAGCTAGGGGAGGAGGAAGAGGGGCGGTGGTGAAAGGGATGGGGTGGGGTCATGGACAACTGGAAAGGGGCAAAAGAGTGTGGAGGGCAGGCAGAGAAAGCCAAGACCCTCTCTACAAAGGGAGGCTGGGGGTTTGGGGGTATGGTACATGTGTAAACTCCACTAGATATATACTAGTGGGGGCTATGGGATTTATTGTGAGTATATCTCACTCACAAGATTTATGAGCTTTGGAGAAAAATATAGACATTTTAATTTTTTATATGCATATTAATAAATATTATAGGTACCAAATGCGCTCTTATTCTCCATCGGTAAATGTCTGCGTAGCGGATCGAGATATACATATATTAATTAAAGTTCTATGACAAAGATATTTTTATTTTCGTCCAGTGGATTCCATTTTAGTATATCTCTCTCACAAGATTTATGAACTTTGGAAAAATATACACATTTTAGTTTTTTATTCATATTGATAAATATTATAGATACCAAAGGCACTCTTATTACTTCTCCATGGGTATAATGTCTGCGTATCGAGATATGCATATATTAAAGATCTAAGATAAAGATATTTTTGCTTCGAGCCATGGATTCCTTTCGTAAATGTTAGAGATGTATACACAGGTGTATGCCTCTGTAGGAGAAATTATATATTTCCCCACACAAGATACGCGACTCTTAAGATATTCTCATTTTAGTCCACCATTTATTCAATAAATTTCGTGGATAGAATTTGGCCATTCAATCCCCAAGAGTAAATATATGCACCTCCCATGGAAGACATCCAAATTCCAAGAGAAAATCCCTATAGATTTTTTAATCTCATTCATTTGAAAATATGTTAGAGATAGATAATATGTGTGCTATGCCTTTATATATCTATGCACTGCATGCCCACGAAGAATATCTATCTTGCATGACTAGAACTTCCATGATGAAGAATACTCATTATGACTTAGCCCTTGGATATCACATCAACTAATTGTCATAAGTTAAATTCACGATAAAAAAAATCTATGTGTCT
Source organism: Cymbopogon flexuosus (assembly GCA_027790015.1). Lineage (NCBI taxonomy): Eukaryota > Viridiplantae > Streptophyta > Magnoliopsida > Poales > Poaceae > Cymbopogon > Cymbopogon flexuosus. Next base: position 1,733 of record JAKNSH010335378.1, read on the forward strand.
CAATAAGGTCCATTTCAAGAATGGGATATATTGACAACCTTTACCTATCTCTCAATGAAAATATGTGTAATCAAAGTGCAGAATATATGCAAATGTGCACAACTTGGATTATTTCAATTAATGTATTGTGATCTGAATTGCACAAGTCTTTGTATACAATGCAAGGAAGTAGGTGAATATATTTGGTTATTTGATGATATTAGTAAAGTGAAGTGTTTTATTGTGCAAAAGAAACTTCGTCCACACATCTAAAAAAGCCATAGGAACATACTATAAGCATTATCAACTTTAAAGTAGCAAGCTTGCATGTATATGATTGACAAATTTTTCTTACATATGCACCTGCTTGTCTGATGCAAGAAATAGTGTGCTAGCGGTACGGTTGAGTATACAATTTTAGAGCTTACAATGAAGTTTAGATTTATTTGTAGCATTGAGGACACATGTGACAACTTTGATTACTTGAATAAGTACGCTAAGAGTTGTGTATCATAGATATGGAACTGGATGCAACTAAAAAGTTAGAACATAACACCTTAGAGATATAACATGTAGTCTTAGATTTGACTGTACTTTACCAAGAAAAAAAACTAACTTCACTGACACTAAATAAGTACGCTATGATTTTTTAAGGCATATCTAATGATATTAATTTGGTGTCGTCAATATTAGAGAAACCTTATTTTTTATCTATCCAATTATTGAACGCATTTTGTTTGCAGCCGGACAACTCCAAAAGAAATCTTTGTTCATCAATCTATAAATACTGAACAAGTTTGACCATCTTGCTAGTTTTAATGTGGTTTTGCATTTAATAAAAAGAATTGAAAACTAGCTTATTTTCTAAACACACAAATAATTTATTTTACTTTGTGAAATATGAACTAGGCACATAAATTTTTAAAAACTATAATCTATCTCGTTGGTGCTCTCTACTTGTTGTGCTTTTGTACTTTATCTGTTCCTATTCTAGGTTTTATAATTGTTCGTAGTCACGTTTTCACTTATTTAAATCATCATTTAACAACATAGTATAACTGACATTGATCAATAGAACTTATAATAAACAAAAGAAAAATAAAATGGCACCAACCTTGCCAGTGTCGTGCTCCACCACATACATACTCTGTCCCCAAAAGATGAAATTCTAGAATAGTACTCGATCAAATTATATTAAATTTAATATAAAAATATTATTTTTTATCATAATAAATAAATAAATATTGTTTTCTAGTGAAATAGATATAATGTGAATTATGAAAATATATCATCAAGTAATGAATATTATATTTGCAAGATATAATTTATATAAAACACTATATTACTAATTTCATAAAATATAATTTATAATAAATATCATAAAATATATTCACATTATTTGATGATATATTATTAGATATAGCATTATAAATATTACGCTCCTAATTTTTATATAAACATTGTATCTAGGACGTAAAGTAGCATTATTAGATATATCATCATGAAATATATTTTGAGATACATTTATTTAATATTTTAAATATTGATATGTAATTTGAAATGAAATGAAAGAGTAATCTAACGCTAGTGTTTATGACGTTCTTCCGTGTGTGTGGTTGACACTTGGACGGTGGACCCAATATGTAACCCTGACATTGGAATGCTGCTAGTATTTCCAATTTTCATTCCATTTTACTTTCAGAAAAGCGTGTGTAGTACTAGGAGTATGCTAAAATTTTCGGAAGACGGTAATAATAATTAATTGGCATTCGATGCTGGCATGCTGCACTGCACGGTTGCGCTGCACAAGCACACGGTAATAATAATTAAATGAGCCAAACTTCAATCATGGAGCAGCAGGGGATAGATGGTCGGATGTGATCTGTCAGGGACGCGTGATCCAAGGAAACGCCCCGCCCCGCTGCAGGTGCAGGTGGTACGTACGCGCGCGCAGGTACAGGCAGGGGACACACGTACAGAAGTCAGAAATGCGTGCCCGTGGCCGGGCACGGGCACAGACACAGTCCAGCGCTAGCGACACCGTGGGGGGGCAAAGCAACAGAGGCCGGAGGCCCGGCGCACGGCTGCCGGCCGCAGGGTGCAATCAATGGACGGGCACCGCCGCACCGGCGCCGGGCTCGCTGCCACGGCACCAGCGATCGCTTCTCCCTCCGAGCCGGGACGAGCCGCCGTTCCGGGACCCGGCCAGACGGGGGCCTGCTTGCTCTTCTCTGTGGCGATAGGAATTTGGACGTACTACGTCAATCAGGCAGCATTCAGGCTGGTTCACTGCCAAAGCCCAAGCGTCCTGGTGACTGGTGAGACAGATATAATGCGACTCGGCGCTGTTTACTTTCGAGGTGAGGTCCGTAGGTGCAGAGTTTGTTTTGCAGATTTTGGGATCAATATGCTCAGGTGCCAACGAAGGAGCAACGAGCCGTAATCGTGTAGCGCTGCAATGTCTATTTCTGCGGACGCATCCTTGAATGTGTCGCCCCTGCGATATACAGGACCAGTACTGCCTCAAATCTTTCTTCCAATAATGCTTTGCACACTACTTCCAAGATGTACTCTAAACTTTCCTACAGTTGTAGGCTAGGCTCTAGGTCGGATCTGTTGGCCTCCAAAGTTTTAGGAAAGAGACCATTATCCAATGCTTAACAGCTTTGCGTTACCAGCCTTGGTTCAAACCAGTGGCGAAGCCAGCTTTTACCAACGACTAGGGCCTTTCATTCACATCTATCTTCCAGCGCCTCATTCAGCTATGCATATAAATAAGATCAAAGTATGAATGAAAAGGTCATAAAAAACATTAATTGTTAAACTAACATTTATAATTTAATTAATCTGAATGTAGCATTAGCATATACTGTTATAACGAGTGCTACTAGGTGACTTCTTCAAACCAGACTTCAATTCTTAAAATTGTTGTAAGATATCATTGTGGAGATTCTGTAAATCCATCATCCATGTATCTCTAAATCCAAATCAATCCAATTGAAATATAAATTTAGTTATCAGGCCTACCATGGGCAGCCAGTTGCAGGACGACGGGGCTCTGCACTCCTCCCTGCCTGGAGGTGGGACTGCTGAAGCCTGGAGGCTGGGAACAAGGCAGGGGCGACCGGCGCGACGCCCTGCTGCGGTGCTGCCTGTCGTCTAGCGTGCGCGGCTCCGGCGAGAACGGGATGCCAGGAGGCGCGCGGTGAGGCAGGGAGCCCGGGATGGGCGGCATCGGCAGGCGGCTGGGTGGCGGCGCCGTCGTCGTCACCCTGCATGTAGATCCTCCCCTCCTCCGACCACCACTCCACCCTCGCGAGTCACCTCCTCCCGTGCGGCGCCACACCCTCGTGCGAGAGCCTGGCATTCGTTTCGTTGCCATAGCTATTTGTACTCTTCTCGCTCGGTGCCGGTAACTGTCGTCGTCGCCGGGTCAATCGCTTATTATTTTGGGTAGGGAGGTAGCTAGAGGGTGGCTCCGCCGGTAATAGGTGTGGGGTAGGGAAAGCGTCGTTGATCACAACACAATTCGACAATTTAGTGCCGTACGGTTAGCTCCTACGAGACTGTGATATGAAATTATGCATTAAAACATGTATACTTCATTCATCAACATTAACCTATAAGATTGATGTACGAAATATTTTTAAAAACAACACAACAAAACTTAACATTGAAACTGGCCTAATAACGGCACGAGCATTTCACTTAGCCACACAACAGAAAATAGAAATAAAACATGAACATGGTTCTGGAAACAAGGGCGGAGAAATTGAATTCGTACATAGGTCCTAATTAAGTTCATAACAAAAAGCACCTTACATATTGGCCCAGCAGAAACACTACTGTCAACCACAAACATTCGGCGTTAAACGGCTATTAAAGTTCGAAATAATACGAGCGTGCCAGGCCCATAGAGTACTGTACTCAAATTGAAGTTCCAAAGAGGACGCCCAGCCAGCGGTACCATCAAGCTCATCAGTACCAGCAGCAGTATACTGTATATTGCCGTGTGTGATAACTTCATCGATCACAATTTACAGGAGATCTACAGCTCAACCTGCTGTCCTGAGTGTATGGCCGTGCCTGAACAGCTAAAACTGTAGTATGTTTATATTTATATAAAAAAAATGTAAAGCAGAGAGATCTAGCTCATTGGCTCCCCGAGATTCCACCAACAACTGCTCAATTGAGACGACCTGTCAGCAGTACCGTGCTACTTCCTCACTACTCATCATAGATCGAGGACCAGTTAACATGCAGCAAGCGAATACGGTGACAGGCACGTGCAGTGCTAGATATCGTAGAATGTAAGGGACTGAAATGATGTTCATCTGGCGCCATTAATCACAAGATTTATGTATGGTAATTGCAACTTAATTTACTTCTACTACTAACTCTTTGGTTGTATGATTAAGAGATTCATGGCAGTCTCTCTTAATCAATCAAGATTTATGTATAGTCGTACTATTGAATTGCACCTTAATTAATTTGCTTCTAGTAAATTGTTTGGTTGTAGCTCCTAATCAATTTTAACAAGTGTTTGGAAAAAAATGATTTCTACAGCGTGGCTATTATTATGTAATGCATACTGAGAGCAATTCTCTCAGCCCTCGAACCATTTCCTTCATCATGTCCCTTGGAGAGCCCCTCTCCCAGTGTGGCAAGGCCCCTCGAGGGTGTGGCTCCCCTTTGACGGTCATAGCTTGGCTTCTGCTCCTCCTCTTCCTTCTCTCCTATGCCTCCTCCGGTGTCCCTTGTACAATATAGAACATAGCTCGATCGATTAGAATGGTTAGGAGAAGACAAGGAGTGGGTCTCATTTGCTAGTACTGTGCTGGGATGAGGGCTCTGCAGAATAGATGGAAAAATTAGACCCCTAAAAATAGTGGGAGTCACTTAAATCAAATGTGTGGACACTGATTTGAGGGTTCTAGAGTTGCTCCAAGTCTCCAACCCGAGCAAAGAGTACAACACAGGTAGTATAGCATATAGGGTTTAAGGTGGGATTTAGGCTGAGGTGGAAAGAGGAGAGGAGAAAGAAGTTTTTTTTTTTGAAACGGAAGGAGAAAGAAGATAAACATGCTCTAAGTTACAACGAGCTTATGAAAAAACAAAAACTTTACAAACGAAAAAATTGTAAGTGAGTTAACTAGTCTATCGATATACAGTACGCTGCTAAATAAATTTTAAATATTAATTAATACAACCAGCAACAAGTTGTATTATTAACCTTTAGTAGTTCACTAGTTCTGACTCGCTAAGCTAAGTTGCTGTCAACGAGCTGTACTGTTAACCTTAGCTCTCGCTCGCCAAGCTAAAGCTGTTGTCGCCCAGTGCCTTGTACACTCACATGTGCCGTGCAGGCCCAGCGGGTGCACCCTCCGTTGTTCGTTACGGCCGAGGGACCGACTGCCAAGGACGCACGCGAGGCTCAGCGTCCCCCACCTGCTAGGAGGCCACCAAGCGTACGTGTCCTTGGCCCCAGGTGCTACTGCTCGATCGGAGAAAAGGCAAAATTATCCGGTAGCGTAGCGGGCGAGAGATCAGCAGTACCGACGCTAGCTTGCTCGTGATCCGATGCACACACACACCCACACCAACTGCCTGCCACTGCATGCCGCTGCCGCCGTCGAGATCACGCAATCATGCCGTGCGTGTGTACAGAGGAGAGGAGACAGGCGAATAAGCCATGGAGATCCGCGTACGTGTGCCGTGCCAACGCCCGTCCGACGGCACGAGATCGAGCACGAGCCGAGCCGGCCGAGCGCAATGATCAGGCGGTGACCGCGTCGCGATGCCGCTGCCGGCCAGGCCTACGCTCTGATCGATCGAGACCGGCCAACGGTCGCTGTCACGCCCTCCGGCCCACAGCGCCGCACCGACGCCGACGCGCCATCTCTCCTCTCTTGCTCATGCATCGCGGTCCCTCTCGCGTGCGAGTCCTCACCTACTGCCGTCCGCCCCGCCATTGCCATGATATAATCCCCCATCCTTCACCCCTCGCTCTCCCACACCACAACCACCAAACGTACGCGACTGTTTCTTGCATCGCATCGGCCTGCCGCCGGCCCTCCATCCATCGCACGCGGGCACCAGCAACGACACTCCGCCTCCGCCTCGGCTTGCGCGCATTGAGTTCGCCGCCATGGCGCCGCGCCTGCTCCGCGCTGCTGCCGTCCTCGCGCTCCTGGCCGTAGTCACCGTCGCCGCGCTGTCAGCGCCGGCGGCGGCGGGCGGCGTGGCGGGCGACCTGGCGGCGGCGGCCGTGGTGATCCGGCGCGGCGGGCGGACGTGCCGCGGCACGGTGGGCGAGTGCATGGACTACTTCGGCGCGGACGCCGAGGGCGAGGGCGACGTGGCCGGCATGGCCACGGGCGGCAGCAAGCGCCGGGTGCTGCAGGGCGGCTCCGGCTACATCGGCTACGACGCGCTGCGCAGGGACAACGTGCCGTGCTCGCAGCGCGGCGCGTCCTACTACAACTGCCAGCCGGGCGCCGAGGCCAACCCCTACTCCCGCGGCTGCAGCGCCATCACCCAGTGCAGGGGCTGATGATGAAGTCATGGTTTCATTTCACTCCATTCTCTCCCGAGTTAATGTTAATCGCAGCAGCGTTAAGGATGATAATCGATCGGTTGCTGTGCTAGCTTCATGGTGATTTTCTTTAATTTTGGGTCTTTGATTTGAGACATCCATGGACAGTGGTCGTCGTCTTTGCTGTGCAGTGCTATGCTGGCCTTTGTCCGGCTGAGGCATGACTGGTCCATCAACGATTATTGTGGTGCAGTGGATATATATGTGTCTGTGCTGTTGCTAGAATCTCTTTCAGGATGAAAGTAAAAGTAAATTATATAGTATGATGATCGTGTAATAATTCTGGTGTCTCTGATTTTACAGCCAATGAATAATTTGCAGTAGTGCCTGCCTTTCATATTATTCTCATACGCCTGAAGCAACATTTCTGCATGTTTATTTCTTGTTGATCGATTGAGTATATCATGAGCTTAATTTGCATTGGCAGCAGGCCAGATTTCTTGAGGTTTTGTCAGGAACGAGACGTCAATTCCTTTTGAGTTGAGCTGTCCATTCAGACCATCAACTGCACCCTCTTTTCTAGCTTTGTATTTGGGTGATCGTCTGATTCGGATCAGACCAGGCACTACGGAGGGGCCAATCTTTAGTCATCTTTCGTCTACGAGGGAAAACGACCTTGTCAATGTAATAGAAAAGATCAATTCAAATGGCTCATCGACCGGATTAGTGCTTAAGATATACTCTTTAAAAGTGGTCATTAGTTGATGCCACCAACTGCGGTTGGGCTGTCATTTTTCATCATATGTGCAAGTCAATGTGCCTAGGAGCTTTTATTTTTGGTATAAATAAAAGCAGAACCTTCTTTTGCTTTTTTAGAGAGACAGGTAACTACTCCTTGATTTGTACAGCCTATAGCAAAGTGACAGTAAATCTTTACAACGGCCAGCTTGGACCACCTTCCTTTTCAGTGAATTCTTACTGTGTACTACCTCAGGTCCACAGAATGCATGTGACGTCATAGTTTTGCTCTAAGTCAATGTATTTTATATTTGATATTATTGACTTTTCTTATATATCAATAAATATACTAAGAAAATATTTTATACTGACAATAATATTAAATAGATGCAAAAAAATGAGTAATTATATCTTTCTACAATTTCTTATAGTACTTTTGTTGTAATTTAGTCATGAAAATAGTGTCAACTATAATAAATATCTATTTTTTCCTTTAATATCGTCGTGGTCAAGTTGTTCGGCTGATAAGATGGCTGATATGATGTTGTTTTTGTTTTGTTATGAAAGCCATGACTGATAAGTCGGGCCGATAAGTTCAAGCGAACAACCATGAAATGCCCCCCTCTTTTTTTTTTCCTTTTCTTTGTCAAAGCCTGCTTTGTCGTTCACACTTAAATAAAACAACTAATGAATTAAAAAGTACTAGTTACCTAATACTTTCTTACTCATCAATATCAGAACTGTTAGATGACTAAGTATCCTTAAATTTAACGGACCATCAAACAACTTCACACATGTAAAATAAATCACAGCAAAAAAAATGTAATCAATGTTCATCAACTAACATGGGCGGATACAGCGGTGGGGCGGGTCTCCCTTGAATTTTTAAGCAAAGTTCCATTGTGGAGGAGGGGATGAGACCTGAAATTAAGCAACAGCCGCAGGTAGGAGATGACCTGCTTGCGAGGCTGTCCAGTGTCCATCAACACCAAGTCATGTGGCCCATAATGTTTAGTCTAGGCCCAATTCCAAATAGAACTGCAGGGACAAAGGCCCAAGTTACAAACCCTATCTCTACTTCTCCCGTCGGCCGTCGATACCGGCGCTTGACTCACGAGCGAGCATCCCTCTATCGGTCTCTGGCAGCGGGGAAAGAGCAGTGAGCGGGCTCCCAGCGGCTTCGCGAAGGCAGTCGTAGCCGCGCAGGAGGGCGGGCGGGCGGGCCGGCGAGACGAGAGCGGCCAGGCGTGTCTGCGCGGAATTCCGCGCAGGCAGGCGGCCAAGGCGGCGCACGTCCAGGGAGTCCGGGTGGGCCGGCGAGCCATGAGCGGCCAGGCGCGTCTGCGCTTCCACGCAGGCAGGCGGCCAAGGCGGCGCGCGTCCAGGGAGCCGGGGCGGCCGACTTCCAACGGAGCT